>CBVK0100043302.1:0-36778 GCA_900067695.1 Picea abies
TATAGTTGATGATGTTGGTAAATATTGATGATTCATAGTTTATGAGTAGTTGACACATGATTGGAACATACTTGGTACATGGTTGGATGCACTTGGTTATGGTACAGGTTGATTACAGGTTGGTGCATGGTTGATGCAATTGTTTATGGTACAGGTTGATTACAGGTTGGTGCATGGTTGATGCACTTTTTTATGGTACAGGTTGATTACAGGTTGAGTTACAGGTTGATTCATCATTCAGACTTATTGGTACAGGTTTATAGCAGTATATCTTACAGTGATAGTGTGACAGTGGTTCCATCATTCTACTTCTACCTCAGGGTGGCAGGACGGGGCAAGGACAGGGGGTTGTAGCCACCTTCCGATTGTAGCCGGAGAACATTGGGGGTTGTAGCCTCCTTCTGGTTGTATCCAGAGATTTGGAGAGTTGGAGCTTCCCTCAGGTTGTAGCCTGAGAAACTAGGAGGTTGGAGCCTCCTTCCAGTTGTAGCTGAAAACAAAGGAAGTTGGTGCTTCCAATTAATGTAATTCTTCAAGACATATAAGAAAAAACATTATGTGGTTTTCTCCCGATTTGGGTTTCCACGTAAAACACTGGTGTACTGTGCATGTGTGTGATTGTTTATTTATCACTGCTCATTATTGGATAATAATTCTACATTGATATAACATTTTAAGAAAAAGGATTATAATTACGTTATTACTGATTCACCCCCCCTCTCAGTAATCCAACAAATACTACATTAAGGGGAATTATAAATGAAAATGCCTACCCATGGTAGGGTTTGGTTGGATCATGAGAAAATGCTTTGTGGAGATAAGGATGATATAGAAACGTTTTTTATGAGAATGATTGATTGGGAAAACTATGTCTACATCAAATAGGTCAATGTGGATCAAGGTCCCAGGAGTGTACTTGCAACATGAAGAGGTGCTAAATTTCAATATGCAGGGTTCCTTGTACTATTTTATTTTGGGCCCAAGTTGCACAACACAAATGCTATGTGATTGTGATAACCAATCAAAGGTGGTAGTAATATCCTTGTAGAGAAGGATGCTACTCTTGTTTTTGTTGTTGCAATCACTAACTAAAGGTGGTATTCAAATCCTTGCTTGAAGGGGGAAACCACTATTGTTGTGGTTGTGATGACCAGTTGAAGGTCGTAGTAATAACCTTGTAGATCATAATGATGTGGGATTTGGAGGTGTTGCAAGTCCATGAGCCTCTCCACCACACCTAGATTGAACTCTTGTAAGCCTAAATTTATTTTTCCTTGATCACCTTTGGGTTGGATTCATCAAATTTGTTTTGAATTGTGATTTCATTACCTCATTCATATTGAGCACTACTCAGGGGGAATACCTATGAAGGAAGTTGCATTAGTTGTGTAGAAAATAGACCCTTGGTGTGATTTCCCCCTCTATTATTGAAGACTAGTTCATGGAATCTTGTTGGTGGTTGTTTGTGGAAGATGGAGCGCAATTGGCTCAACCTTGAACTTATATTGCTATAGCTTACATGTATCTTGGATTTGAGTATTTAATTTTGTATTGTCAGTTATTTGGATTACTAGTTATTTGAATATTATATTATACCTTGTTGGTTGGTTTCATGTTCTTTAATGATATTAGATCTTGCATATTTTATGTATATATAGTCTTAAGAAAAATTATATTTGTTCAGGTAACACCCTTATGGGATGTTACAAAGTGGTATCAAAGCCTAGGATTTTCACAACTAGGTACTTCTAGGAGAAAATAAAATAAAACTTTGTTGGGAATTAGAGATTGTAGGCAAGAAGAAAGAAATCCTAGACCCTTAGATGGTTACACTATGGGAAAGGATTCTTGATCCAAAAAGAATTGTCTATATTGTTTGATTAGTTTAGATTATCTAAAATAGAAAATTTACTAGTTTAAAATTTTTCATGCATGTTACTTTCATTTCTTACTCGTACTCCTTTATACTTCCCCATTAGGTTTCTATATTTTTGAGAGAGTCAAGATCCCTTTCATTGTAATAATTTTTTTTAGCACCATCTTGGGAGGCCGAGTCACATTGAGTCCATTCTTCTCCTTTCCTCTCTCTCTCTCTCTCTCTCTCTCTCTCTCTCTCTCTCTCTCTATGTATTTTTGGAAGCTCTAGATTTTGAGAAGGAAATCTATAAAGGCCTAGGAATGAGATCCTTATATTGATTAGTAAAATAAATGTTCAATTTATTTTCTAATCAATATAAAGGAACATTGCCATTAATGAATAAAAAATATTCAAGCAATTTATGCTAGTATTTCTTCCAATTTTTTTCTTATAGTTGTGAATGAATTGATGAATCTATGTCTATGTACATTCCCATTTAATTTTTTATCTCATGAATGTGTTTAATAAAAAAGTAGTGATTGACCCTCCTCTTATGGTTCATATGTTGGAATACTAAGAGGGANNNNCGGGGGGGGGGGGGGGGTGAATCAATATTATGCAATGTTTACCACTTTTAACCAGAATATGTGTGCATCAATTTTATCACCAGCATATCATTTGCATTCAATATATCATAAACATGTGATCATAATAAATGCATCACATCATACACATATACACAGTACATCATTATTTTATGTGAAAACCCAAATGGGAGAAAACCACATAATGATTTCTTATATATCAAAGATTACATTCATAGGAAGCCCCAACTTCCAAATTCTCCAACACCAACTTCCATATTCTCTATCACCAACTAGAAGGAGGCTCCAATCCCCTATTTACAGGCTCCAACTTGAAGGATGCTACAACTCCCTGAGTACTCTAGATACAACTGGAAGGAGGCTCCAACCCCCTAGTTTATAGGCTCCAACCTGAAGGAAGCTCCAAGTCCCTGTATTCTCTAGCACCAACCAGAAGGAGGCTACGAACGCCTTTCTTTTCCCCATCCTTATGCCATGAAATATAAGTGTAGACTCAACCTGTCACCACCAATGATATTGTCACTACCATTTTCATCGATGTATAAACCTATTACTCTCACTATCACATCAACCTGTCACTGTCACATCAACAAGTCATTGTCACTGTCACTGTCACATCAACTTGTCATTGCCACTGTCTCTATCATTGATACTGATACATATTCATCATAAAACCAATCCACTCACATAGATCATATACCAAAATGTATTTCCAACATCAAGTATACAAAGTACACTTAATTCTCAGATCCATTTTGTTTTCAACCATTTCCTTGAAAATTTTGAAATGTTCAAATTCCTCTGATGTCTTCTTGAGAAAACAAATTGCACTCATTCTTGTATAATAATCAATAACTAGCATGAAGTACTATTCGTTATTCAGTCCTTTTGTTCTTGTTGGTCCACATAGATTAGTGTGCACAATTTCCAATGGCTTTTCTATAGAGGATTCCTTTGATCTAAATATAATTCTTGTTTGTTTTCGATGTAGGCAATTCTTGCACATAGTACTGGCCTATTTTGAAATCTCGGGAATTTCTCTTACTACTTCCTTTCTGTTAAGTTTGACCAGATTGTGAAAGTTCAAGTGTCCCATTCTTTTGTGCCAAATACAACTTTCATTTTCCCTTCCCAAGCAACATCTTTCTTTTCCAATGTCATTTAAGATGTGTATGTTGTTTGGAGTTCTTACTATTGTAGCCACCAATTTTTCTAATCCTTCTTTCCTTATCTCACACTTCTTTGAGTAAAATATAAGTCTATGTCCCTGATCACACATTTGACTCACACTTAGTATATTATGCTTCATGTTTTCAACAAGTAGGACATTTTCTGCCTTGGCATCCTTACTTCCAAGATTGTCTATTCCTTTCCCTATAACTTTGGTTGAGTTGTCATTTCCAAACAAAATTGATCCATTTCTTTCTTTCTTCAGAGTTATAAATATGTTCTTGTCACCTGTCATATTCTTTGAACAACCATTATCAACGTACCAATCACTTCTTATTCTTTGGGATTGTAGTGCAAGGGAAAATTCTTCAACATTTAGGTTATCCTGCTTCCTTATCCAAATTCTTTATGCTCCTTTTTCATGATTGTTGAAATCCTACTTTAGTTCCTTTGGAGGAATTTTTAATATGCAGTCTTTGACCATATGTCCAAAATTGTTTCATTTATAGCATTATACTTCATCTTCTAGTGACCCAAAACTATTATAGTTTATGTTATATGCTTCATGAGGTTTTCTCAGATGATTAATTCTAGAGTGACCTTCATAACTTCTTATATTCTTAGAATAATATTTTTAGTTTATAGCTTTGTTCCCAAAATTGTTACAAGAATAACATGAACCAAGAAATATATTTTGATACCTAGGAGATCTTCTGAATGGTGTTGGTATTCTGTAGTTTTCTTCTTTATTTATTTCCATGGGTGGTTTTTGATTATGAATCTTGGGTCTTCTAGATGGTTCCATCCTTCTATAGTCTTCTTCGTGAGTTCTTTCAACTTCTCAATTGTTCTCATTTGAAGGCTTGCATTCATCCTTCTTGGTGGATCCTCTAGTGGTTTTTTCATAATTATTTTGTTCTACTTCCTCTTCTATAGTTATAGAGCTCGAACCCTTCTCTGTATATGTTTGGTTGTATCCCAGTCTAGAACTATCATGATATGGCCTTTGAGCACTGATGATTTCATCCAGTATTTTGGCGTTGTTCGGTTGCATGTCTCTTTTCTAAATTTCCTTCTTAAGTGAAACAATTTAAGTTTCTATGCTCTCCTTCTCTTTTTCTTTTTCTTCCATCTAGCTTCTAAGTATTTCTTCAATCCTTCTGGATTCTTCAACTTGTACTTTCAAATTCATAATCATGTACTAATCCTTTTTAGAGTTAGGATTTTGAGAATCCTCCTTTAGCTTAAGTAATTCTCCCTTGAGTGATTTCTTCTTCTTCCTTTCTCTTTTTAGCTCATCTAAGGAACTCATTAGTTATACTATGAGATCCACTTCACCTTCTTATTCATAATCCTCTTCATCTTTTTCAAATTCCGTTAAGAGTACATTTTCTGAGTCACTGTCATTATCATCATCCTCATATGATGAGGAGCTGTCTTCTTTTGAGCAGAGGTTTTTCTTGAAGAACTTATTTTTTCTTTATTTCTTTTTTTTCCTTTTATATTTCTTTTATTTCTTGGGAACTTAGTCTTCATCATTCTCTTTATTCTTAGCATATGGACATTTATTATCAAAATGACCAATTTTACCACAATTAAATTATTTAAAAGGAAGCTTACCTTTGTACTTACTGGTTCCTTTATTTAACTTCCTTACTAAGTGTGCCATCTCTTCATCTTCATATGAATCATTGCTACAACAACAGTCTAACTTTGGATTTTTCTTACTCTTCTTTGTCTTCCTGGATGCCTTGAACACTTCTTCTTTCCTAGGTGGATTATCCTTCTTTGTCCTCATTTCATAGGATATAATTATCCCATGTAGCTCATTCATGCTCAACGTAGCAAAATCTTCTCTTTCTTCTAGGGATGAAATTTTATGATCAAATCTAATTGGAAGAAACCTTAGTAACTTTTGAAAAATTATTGGTTCTTTAATTTCTTCTCTCAATCCTTTAATAACATTCACTATTTCATCAACTTGCAAAAAGTAAGTTGCAATGTCTTCATCTTTAGTTGTTCAAATTTACCTTTGTAGGTTTGAATTTTGGCCCCTTTGACTTTGGCATCTCCTTCATAAATATTTTGAATTTTGTCCCAAATATCATTTTCAATGTCACAATGCATCACCTTCACAAATACTGAATCAACTGGATTGCTCAGAATCATCCCTTTACCCTTCAAGTTGTTTTCAATGAGTTTTTTTCCATCTTTTTTGGTTGGGGGAGTGGCAGGTGTCATGTATCCATCTACTATTGATTTCCAGACATCAAATCCGTGTGCCTACAAAAAAGGTTTTCATCCTTTTATTCTAGAAGGAATAATTTTGACCATCAAACATTGGTACTCAAATATTATCTTACTCAATGATCTTCCTTCCAGTGATTAGGATATTTTCTAAAGGACCTACTCTAATGCCAATTGTTGGAATCTTGAGAAGAGGGGGTGAATCCATATTATGCAATTTTTACCACTTTTAACTATAATATGTGTGCATCAATTTTATCAACAATATATCATTTGCATTCAATATATCATAAACATATAATCATGAGTAATGAATCACATCATACATAGATACATAGTACACTAATATTTTATGTGGAAACCCAAATGGGAGAAAACCATAGAATGATTTCTTATATATCAAAGATTACATTCATATGAAGCACCAACTTCCAAATTATCCAACACCAACTAGAAGGAGGCTCCAACCTAAAGGAAGCCACAACTCCTTGATTTATCCAACTAGAAATAGAAGTAGCCTCCAACCCCCTATTTTATAGGCTCTAACCTGAAGGAAGCTCTAATTCCTTGTATTCTCCAACACCAACCGGAAGGAGGTTACGACCCCCTTTCCTTTCCCTGTCCCTTTTCCCTGAAATATAAGTTCATAATAAACCTTTCACTACCACTGATACTGTCACTGCCAATATCACTGATATATCAACCTGTTACTATCACTGTCACATCAACCTGTTACTGTCACATAAACATGTCACTGTCTTTGTCACTGATACCGATACATCATCAACAACAACCTAATCCACTCACATAGATCGTATACCAAAGCATATGTCCAAAATCAAGTATCCAAAGTACATACCATATGCCAAAATATGTACCTCAACCATATACCATATCACTCATGATATCTCTCAATCATTTCATAAACCATGTACCATAAGATATGCCAAAATAAAGTAACATAACATCAACGATGTGCCTCAACCAAGTACCAAAATATGTGCCTCATACATATGTCAATATCACAAAAGTGTGCCTCTAACAATGAACCATAACAACCATAAACCAAGTACCAAGGATATGTCTCAATAATGTATCAATATCACCAAGACATGAACTTCAACCATATCCTACTATGTGCCAAAATTCCTCCAAGGCATGCCTCAAGCATGTACCAAACCATCCATGACACAAGACTCAAACAAACACATAAAATACATACCTTTACTCATGAATAAAAGAATAAGCATATCGTAACATACCAACTTGGTGCATATCATCTTCAACAAGTGTAAGATAGCATCTTCATTGAATTTTCCTTAGCTCTACTGGACAAAGACTAGTCATATGGCGGGGCTTCGCGAGACAAAGACTAGTCATATGACGGGGCTTCGTGGGACCAGTTTCATACAACATGTGTTGATTTTTCAATAATCTAGGCTTAAGCATGAAGTTCATTATATTTTATCATTTTACTTAAACCATAGACAATTTTTTTCAGCAACCAAGATCACAAGAAGAAACACCATGCACAAGTACACAAGAAGTATCATGGGAAACCCTTCTCAACAAAGGAAGAAAACTTAGTCAATCCTTTTCTATATTATTCAAGAGAAATACCTTCACCACCAAGAAAACCTAGCACACAAAAGGGTTCTCACAAACCCTAGAATACTAGCACCCAAGAGTGGTGCACACTTTTCCCAAGTAGATGTCCTTGCTGAAATTTCTGAACTCACATAAAAGATATGATTCCTTAATGGGGAATTTATCTTTACTTATATTATACTTGCCCTGAAAACAAAAGTGTCTATTGGCACAACAGGGCTGACCTCTCTATCTCATAATATAATTAATATTAACTAGATTAATTATCTTTTACATTAATTATCAATTACATTAAGGTGGGGTCGAGTTGTACCCTTTACATTACAATTAGGGTTACAGGCAGGTTTGAATCTTGAACAATGTAGCAAGGGATTTCATACACACACTAGTTCTCAGCCACTAGGGGCACATCCATAGGTATGTCCATATCTCTGGCTCACTGCATTACATAGAAAAAACACTTCTTCACTAGTGCTCAGCCACTAGGATCATCTTCACCCGTGCTCGTCCACATGCACATCCACTCAACAGATCTTCTTTCCCACTACATTACAAAGGAGATTCATCTAGAGTTCCACATCAACTCTCTTCTCAGAAGAGGCTAATACATCATCATCATTTCTGTCTCATGACGATGCACCCAACACTTTGGGATTTCACACGTTCACCTTGTTCTCAGCCACAGGCGCGTCTAACTCTGCAGATCTCCTTTCTCACTATGTTACACAGGAGAATCATTTGGAGTTCTTCTCAACTCTCTGTAAGGAGGAGGCCATATCTGCGTTCCATCTCTATCTCAGATAGGAACCACACACCCCTCTTAGGGGATTTCTCTCAGGTTTGTGTCCTAGAGAATGTCTCACATAGCTGCAATCATCAACAACACACAGGAGTGCCTCGTGAGACACTTGTAGCATGAGCCGTGAGGGTCAACTAAATTAGGGTTTTCAAAAACCCTTCACTTCTAAAAATCCAAGACTTCTACACTCCTTACTTCCACATATTCTCTTCCTCAAATTCTCTATGAAAAAGATCACTTGAGAGAAGGATATTAAATGAAATTTTGTATGTAAAAAATATAAGCTTATTGAGGTGTATTTATCTGTTTCCAAGTGACTTAAGTCCTTAAATTTAAGTTTGGCATGTACTTTCTTGTTATAATTGTTTTACCCTTTAATTAATGACTTGTAAATTCTTGTTGCAACCGTTTAAGGTATTCACAACCATTCTTCATGGATTTCAACTTCAAGAGGGCATAACCCATCAACTGTGAGGAACCATGTGGAATACCACTTATTGTTGGAAACAACATGATGAGGACTATCCATCTATGAGGGTTTTACATGTACTTGTAATGTTATTCAACCTTATTTCCCTCAATGAACTTCGGGTCGCATGAACACACCTCTAAGCTTCTTGTAGAATTCTTCAAAGTGTCTTCTCGTGAGGGTCACACTCAAAGCTATGTCATAAGGGGACCACTTTGGAGACTTCTTCAACTATACCCATTACTTCTAGAGGATTCTAGACTTCTTCTCAAGTTGACATCAATGACAATCAATTTTCCAATAATCTCCCTTTGGAATTGATGGAAACATTCATGCTCCCCCTATCTGCATGTTTTTATTCTTTATCCCCCTTTGACATCAATGGAAAAGAGTAAATCCCCCTGACAATATGTTTCTAGATTTTCTCTCTTGATTTTGTTCTTTCTCTCTTCCGGTGATTTTTGTCCATTGGTGCTTCCTGATGATGTAAACTAATGGCATATATAAAAAAACATTCATATTAAGGTTCCTTTATTGATTGATATTATATCAACAATCTTCTTTTCTAATTTGAGTTATCTTCCCTTCTTTTCTTAGAAAAAATCCATGTAGATCACTATGGAGAAGAAACTTCTCCAAGTTTCTATCAAAGATACTCAAATGTGTCTCTTGGGAGACGTTTAGTGAAGATGTATGCAATTTTTTCCTTTGTCCCAATGTACTCTAACTTGATATTATTTTTTGTAACTTGTTCTCGCAGAAAGTGAAACTTGATCAGAATATGTTTGTCCTTGGAATGCATCACTATATTATTGGAGATACTTATAGCACTAGTATTGTCATAGAATATCGAAATAGGCTCATCATACTTTACTTGTATATCTTGCAGGGTTTGTTTCATCTAGAGAACCTAAGTACAAGATGATTCTTCTGCAATATATCCCCCTTCTGATGTAGATAATGATACTAAGACTGCTTCTTACTTAACCAAGATACCATACAATCACCCCAATAAAAAACTATTACACCAGTACTTCTTTGATCATAAATGTTTCCTTCCCAATTTTCATCTACATAGGAGATCATAGTCAGCTCATTCCCTTTTGGATACCACAATACAAACTCTGTTGTTCCTTTAAGATATCTAAAGATCCTCTTTATTGATGGAACATGAGTTTCCTTTGGTGCTACTTGAAATATTGCGACCTATCCAACTACTTGCATTGCGTCTAGTCTTGAGGCTGTCACATAGAGTAGGTTTCCAATCATCAATGTATAGAGTCTTTGATATTATTCCTTAGATTTGTTTTATTTTCTCAACTTGCAATCGATCACCATAGGAGTACTTACTAATTTGCAATCTTCCATTTCAAACTTCTTCAACATTTCTTTAATGTACTTAGTTTGGGAAATGAATATGCCTTCATCCAACTGAGATATATGAAGTTGAAAAAAGAATGTCAATTCACCAAGTAGTGAAATTTAAAACTCATTATGCATGTCGTGGGAAAAATTCTTAATCATCATATCATCATCACTTCCAAAGATAATGCCATCCACATATACTTCAATGATAAGTATGTTTTTCCTATCAACCTTTACATAGAGATTGTTATCTAAATTACCCTCTTTAAATCCTTGTTGCTAAAAATACATGTCCAATCTTGAATACCAAACTCTAGGGGCTTGATTGAGTCTATACAGATCTTTCTTCAATCTGCAAACATGATATTCCCTTTCTGACAATAGGAATCCTTCTATTTTTTCAATGTATACTTCTTATTCTATTTCACCATTCAAAAATGTTGTTTTTACATCCATCAGATATACTTTAATGCTCCTGGAACATGCATAGGTCATGATTAGTCTTATTTCTTCCATTCTAGAAACAGGGAAAAAAAAATCTTCTAAATCTACTCCTTCAACTTGAGCATATCCTTTGCATACTAATATTTCTTTTTTTATAGTTACCTATCCATCTTCGTTTAGTTTGTTTATGAATATCCATTTTGCACCAATCACATTTTTTTTCTTTTGTCTTGGAACCAATTCCCATGTTTCATTCTTCTCTATTTGATTTAGTTCTTCTCCCATGGCCTTGACCCAATGTTCATCATTATTGGCTTCCTCAAATTCATTGGATTTAATTGTGGATAATAGTGCAAGGTGTATCTACTCTAGTTTACATAACCTTTTACTTCCTCTAGTTTCTATTCCTACATTTCTATCTCCAATAATGTGTTATGTTGGATGATTCTTCTCAATCCGGTGACTAGGTGTCTTGGAGGGAATATGAAATTATCGTTGATCATTTTCTTGTTGTTATTTTTCTAACATCTTCTCGTCTTGTTTTTGTTTTTGTTGTTGTTCTACCTATTCTTCTTTTAGTTCTTATTCTTCTTGTTAATTGGAAATTGGAAATTTTTCTTTCTTCTTTGATCTTCAACACATATGCTTCATCAATATTTACATTTATGCTTTCCACTATCTTGTTGAGTCTCATATTGTAACATTTGTGCACCTTGATTTTTTTGGAATATCCAACCAATATGAATTTATCAACTCGAGAATCTAATTTCCCAACTCTGTCATCTTCTTTTTTTATGTAGCATTTGCTTCCAAATACTCTAAAATTCTTGATGTTTGTTGGTATTCCCTTCCATAACTCATATGGAGTTTTGTCACTGTTACTTTCGAGCATTCCTTTGTTCAAGATATGAACTGTTGTGTGCATTTCTTGTACCCAAAATACATTGCTCGACTTTGAATCCTTCAACATGGTTCTGGCCATCTCTTTTATAATTCTCTTCTTCCTTTCAATGACTCCATTTTGTTGAGGTGTCCTAGTTGTTGAGAACTTCATTTTTATTCCATTCTCTTGATAGAAATGCATGAATTCCTTTGATGTGAATTCACTACCATTATATTATCTTAAATGCTTAATTCTCAGATCAATTTCATTTTCAACCATTTCCTTCAAAATTCTGAAATGTTTGAAAGCTTCTGATTTATTTTTTAGAAAAAACACTGCAGTCATTCTTGTATAATCATCAATAAGTAGCATGGAGTATTGTTATCCATTCATTCCTTTTGTTCTCATTGGTCCACATAGATCTATTTGCACAATTTCCAATGGCTTCATTGTAGAGTATTCCTTTGATATAAATACAATTCTTGTTTTTTTTCCATGTAGGTAATGCTTGCACATAGTACTGACCGATTTTGAAATTTCAGGAATTTCTCTTACTACCTTTCTGTTAATTTTGACCAAATTTTCAAAGTTCATGTGTCACATTCTTCTGTTCCAAAGCCAACTTTCATTTTCCCTTCCCAAGCAACATCTTTATTTTCCAATCTCATTTAAGATGTATATGTTGTTTGGAGTTCTTACTGTTGTAGCCACTAATTTTCCTGATCCTTCTTTCCTTATCTCACACTTCTCTTAGTAAAATATAAGTATGTGTCCCTGATCACACATTTTACTCAAACTTAGCATATTATGCTTTGTGTTTTTAAAAAGTAGGACAATTTTTGCCTCGGCATCCTTAATTCCAAGCTTAATTGTTCCTTTCCCTATAATTTTGGTTGAGTTCTCATTGCCAAACGAAATTGATCCATCTCTTTATTTCTTCAAAGTTATAAATATATTCTTGTCACATATCATATTCTTTGAACAACCACTATCAACGTACCAATCACTTATTATTCTTTGGGCTTGTAGTGCAAGGGAACATTCTTCAACATTTAGGTTATTTGGCTTCCTTATCCAAATTCTTGATGCTCCTTTTGCATGATTGTTGAAATCCTTCTTTGGTTCCTTTAGAGGAACTGTTAATCTACAATCTTTGGCCATATGTCCAAAATTGTTTCATTTGTAGCATTCTACTTCATCTTATAGTGACCCAAAACTTCTACAATTTATGTTATATTCTTCATGAGGTTTTCTGAGATGATTAATTCTAGAGTGACCTTCATAACTTCTTTTTTTCTTAGCATAATCTTTGTAGTTTATAGATTTGTTCCCAAAATTTTTACAGAATAACATGAACCAAGAAAGATAGTTTGATACCCAAGAGATCTTCTTAATGGTGGTATTCTGTATTTTTCTTCTTTATTCCTTTCCATGGGTGGTTGTTGATTCTAAAAATGGGTCTTCTAGATGGTGCCACCGTTTTTATTCATGTTGTTGAGTTCTTTCAACTTCTCAATTTTTCTCATTTGAATGCTTGCATTTTCCCTTCTTGGTGGATCCTCTAGTGACTTTTGCATAAGTCTTTTGTTATGATTCTTCTTCTATATTCATAGAGATCGAACCCTTCTCTCTATATGTTTGGTTGTATCCCAGTATAGACCTCTCATGATATGGCCTTTGAGTGTTGATGATTTCATTCAATATTTTTGTGTTGTTCTGTTGTCTGTCTCTTTTCTAAATTTCCTTCCTTTAGTTAAACACTTTCTATTTCTAGGCTCTCCTTCTCTTTTTATTTTTATTCTAGCTGGCTTATGATTATTTCTTCAATCCTTCTAAATTCTTCAACTTGCAATTTCAGATTCATAATCATTTGTTGATCCTTTTTAGAGCTAGGATTTTGAGAATCCTCCTTTAGATTAAGTAATTATCCCTTAAGTGATTTGTTCTTCTTCCTTTCTCTTTTTATCTCATCTAAGGCACTGCTTAGTTCTTCTCTGAGATCCACTTCACTTTATTCTTCATAATCCTCTTCATCATTTTCAAATGCCATAAAGAGTGCATTTTTCTGAGTCATTGTCACTATCATCATCCTCACATAATGAGGAGTTTTCTTCTTTTGAGTAGAGGTTTTTGTTCAAAAACTTCTTTTTTCTTTCTTTATTGTTTTCCCTTTTATATTTATTTTCTTTCTTGGGAATTTCTTCTTCATCATTCTCTTTATTCTTAGCATATGGAAATTTATTAACAAAATGACCAATTTTACCACAATCAAAGCATTTAAAAGGAAGCTTACCTTTGTTCTTGCCAACTCCTTTATTTAACTTCCTTGCAAAGAGGTCCATCTATTAATCTTCATCTGAATCATCATTGTAGATATAGTATGACTTTGGGTTTTTCTTATTCTTATTTGTCTTCTTGGATTCCTTGAACGTTGCTTCCTTCCTAGGTGGTTATCCTACTATGTCCTCAATTCATAGGCTATAAGTATCGCATGGAGATAGTCCATGCTCAACATAGAAAGATATGATCTTTCTTCTAGGGATAAAATTTTAGGATTGAATCTTATTGGAAGCGACCTTAGTACATTTTGAACAATTATTGGTTCTTTAATTTCCTCTCTCAATCCTTTACTAACATTCACTATTTCATCAACTCGCAAAAATTAAGTTGCAATGTCTTCATCTTCAATTGTTCAAATTTACCATTGTAGGTTTGAAGTTTGGCCCTTTTTAATTTGGCATCTCCTTCGTAAATATTTTGAATTTTGTTCGAAAGATCCTTTGCAGTGTCACAATGCATCACATTCACAAATATTGAATCAACTAGACTGCTCAGAATTGTGACTTAGCCTTCAATTTTTTTTCAATGAGTTTATTTCCATATTTGTCAGTTGAGAGAGTGGAAGCTATCATGTATCTGTCTACTACTGATTTCCAGACATCAAATCCATGTGCCTATAAAAAAAAATTCATCCTTTTATTTTGGAAGGCATAATTATGTCCATCAAACATTGGTACTCCAATATTATCATACTCTGCGATATTCCTTCCAGTGATTAGACTATTTTTTGAAGGACCTGCTCTGATGGCAATTGTTGGAATATTGAGAGGGGTGGGGGGGTGAATCATTATTATGGAATCTTTACCACTTTTAACTAGAATATGTTTGCATGAATTTTATTAGCAGTATATAGATTTCATTTAATATATCATAAACATATAATCAAGGGATATGCATCACATCATACAAATATACATAATACACTAGTATTTTATGTGGAAACCCAAATGGGAGAAGACCATGAAATGATTTCTTATATATCAAATATTACATTCATAGGAAGAACCAACTTCCAAATTCTCTAGCACCAACTGGAAGGAAGCTACAACTCCTTGAGTTCTCTAGCTACAACTGGAATTAGACTCCAACCCCCTAGTTTACAAGATCCAACCTGAAGGAAAATCCAATTCCCTATATTCTATGACACCAACCCAAAAGAGGATACAACCCCCTTTCCTTGCCCTTTCCTTTCACCATCAAATATCATTACCATTGTCATTCATATATCAACCTGTCACTACCATTGATATTATCATTTCCACTGTCATTCATATATCAACATGTTACTATCACTATCACATCAACCTGTCATTGTCACTGTCACATTAACCTGACACTACCTTTGTCTCTATCACTCTCACTGTCTCTATCGATGATATTGTTGCATCACCATCATCAAGCCGATCCACTCACATATATCATATACCAAAATGTATTTCCAACATCAAGTATCCAAAGTACATACCATATGCCAAAATATGTACGTCAACCATATACCATATCACTCATGATATGTATCAATCATGTGATAAACGATGTACCATAAGATATTCCAAAAGAAAGTACCATAAAATCAATGATGTGCCTCAACCAAGTACCAAAAATATGTGCCTCATACATATGTCAATATCACAAAGATGTGCCTCTAACAATGAACCATAACAACCATAAACCAAGTACCAAGGATATGTCTTAAGCATGTATCAATATCACCAAGACATGAACCTCAACCAGATGCTACCATGTGCCGAAATTCCTCTAAATGAATGCCTCAAGCATGTACTAAACCATCCATGACACAATCCTCAAACAAGCACATAAAATACCTACCTTTACTCATGAATACAACCTGAAGCATATCTGACGCAGACCCTATCGGCCCCTCGGGACTGAGATCCACTCACAAGATCGTTGTATACACCCTTCAGCTAGATCGACTCTTTCGGATTCTCTGCTGGAATACCCCTTCAAATCGATCCATAGGTTCCTTTTCGCGGTTCATGATTTCATGAGTTCGCGAGTTGAAACTCTGAGCCTTCCTCCTCCAATTTCGCGATACCCAAGACCACAAAATGGTTATGGCTCCCCTTTTGTCAGCTCCCTCCTTGCATGACCACCGACTAGGCTAAGCACTAGTGCCTTTCACCTCTCGTGCCTTCACGAGTTCAAACGTCAAGCCTTGCCCCTTTTCTTTCCCGAACCCCCAAGAGGCGATATTTGAGTTTCCTGCTCTCGTTCTCGTTTTTCATGACTTCACGAGTCGAGGGCTTGAACCTTCATTCCCTTTTCTCCTGAGTCCCCGAGACATGAGAGGTCAACGGGGTGTTGACTCCTCCAAATGTGTGACATGTGTCTGCTGGTTAAATTCCTGGGTCCACTGTGCAGTTCTGACACGTGTCCCTCATGCTGGCTCTCAGCACTTCGCGACTTCGCTTCTTGTAATTCTGAGCACCCAAAATTTTGGGCTCTCACCCGATGAACCTCTGAGTTCATGAGATCCTATGATCTCTGACACTTGTCCTCCTCTGATGGATGTCTTGGATTACTTCACAACTTTACTTCTCGTGACTTGGAGCGCTCAATCCTTGGGCTTTCACCCTATGAACCTCCAAGTTCATGAGATCTCTAGATCTCTGCCACCTGTCCTCCTCCTAACGGATAGCCCTGATCCACTTTGCAGCTTCGCCACTTGTGAAGTTGAAAACTTCTCCTTCTAACATCCGATGCTCGAATCCTTGATACGGGTGATCTCGTGACACATGTCCTTCCAATCAGATGGCTCAGATTCCTTTCACGATTTTGTGACTTCGCCTTTCATGATATCGCAAATATTGGTGCAAAGGTCTTGACCTTTCAACTCTCGAAACCCCAAAATGAATTCTACGAGTGATCCAACGGTTTGATTTCTCTCGACCGTAACTTCCCTGCTCCTCTGTAAGATCTAACGGTTCTCAGAACCTTGTGAATTCTCCATGGAGAATTTCGACCGTCGAATTCCTCCTTAACGATCCCCGTGAAATGAACAAAGTGTTCTTTCGCAAAACATGTCCACCCGCGAAATGATATCATTGCACCTCCTTTTAACATTTTAAGGCACAAATTCCTTTGATCTTTTCTTCGACAACTTGAGTCTTCAAGAATACTCCTGCACGCACTCCTTGCGGAAACTCTTCAATACTTCCAAGTATTGAATTCTTCCACTCTATGCACTCTCTGTGACAACAGTCTTTCCACAGTTTCACTTAGGTTGCAAACCCTGAGACTCTTCTCATCCAGCGCTCACTTTGCATGGCTCCTATGCTTGACTTGCTTTTCTGTGAGAATGAGAATGATGTTATCTCTCCTAAGCTTGCAGAGACAAACTATGACTTCTATCTACGCACACCTTGTGGACAATTTCACTACACTCCTTGCAGGAAAACTCTTGCTCAGATAGAGAAACAATTGAAACTCATTCTCTTCTCTCCCTCTCTTTAGATTTCAAACATTCAATATGAAATCATACATTCACACAACAAAGAAAAATCCATAATAGAGATAAACAAACATATATAAATCAGCATGTGTAACACAGAAAGAAATTGGACACCATGAGTCTGAACTAAAGATCTTTGTATTAATCCAGAACTTCTGTACATGGGGTTTACTCTACACAGCTCTCAGATTCTGCTCTGCTATGATCTCTTCTCATAATGCTGCTAATTGTTACAATAATACAAGTGAGGGTGTCTATATCCATTTTCCATCCAGCTCCTAAAACTGTCTAATCTAGAAATTCAATTCTACCTACTTACATTCAATAACATAAATGCCTTCACCTAATACAGACGAGAGCAGGACACTCAAAGTATGTTTACAATATGGAAGTATTCCCTTCCTTAATTGTTTCATTTATGTTTGGCATATTCACTTCAAAAAAATTCAAATAATTTTATCATGTGCCAAAATGCATTGGCGCCTACCCCACGCTCGCTTGATGTTGGCGATGCTCCTGCATAATACTCCCTCACCTAAAAAATTTCATGGGCTCCTGTCCATGAGCTCTCACATGGTCTGTCCATGCTTCTGGATCTCTGCTTCATTTTCCCAGCTAGCATATTCAATTGGATTTCCTTTCCACTTGACCAAGTATTCAAAGTATTCCTTTCTCCTGGTCCTCTTGCTAACTCTCTTGTCCAGTATGATTTCCAACTGTGGCTTCTCTACAACTAGCATCTGTTTTGTCCACTGAAACTCTGGTTGTTTATTACCTGCTTCTGATTCCTCAGCTTTGTAAGGGTACAAATCTGAGACATTGAATATCGGAGAAATTTCGATCCCATCGAGTAATTCAATCTCATAAGCATTTGCCCCAAATTTCTTCAAGACCTTACATGGTCCGATCTTATTCATCTTTAATTTGTTATATGTCCCCTTCAAGAATATTTCCTTCCTCGGATGTGCCAGAATCAAATCACCAACCTCAAATTGAAGTTGTCTCCTGTGTTGATCTGCTCTACGTTTATACTCTTGGCTCGAGTTCTGCAATCGCTCTTTCACCTGGCTGTGAAGTTCCTTCATCGCTTCTGTGAAATATTCTACACTAGCACTCCTAGTTGCATTCTATTATGAATCTCTCAATTCCGAAAGTCCTCTTGGCTGCATCCCATAAACAATTTGGAATGGACTATGCCATGTGCTTCTATTGAGTGAATCGTTATAAGCAAATTCTGCCTATGGCAGAATATTGTCCCACTCACTGTGGTGTTCTGTCACCAAGCTCCTCAGCAAGTCTCCCAAACTTATGTTCACAACTTCTGTCTATCCATCCATTTGAGGATGATAAGATGAACTAAATGATAAGTTTATTCCCAACTTTTTCCATAAGGTTCTCCAGAAGTGTCCCACGAACTTGGTGTCTCGATCCGAAACTATGCTCCTTGGTAAGCCGTGAAGTCAAATGACTTGTTTGAAAAATAGATTCGCAATGTGAGTTGCATCACTTCTTTTTTGACATGGAATGAAATGTGCCATTTTGGAAAATCTATCCACTACCACAAAGATTGAGTCAAATCCTCTTTGTGTTCTTGGCAACCCCAATATGAAGTCCATGCTTACCACATCCCATGGCCTGTCGGGTATGGGTAATGGTTGATAAAAGCATGCATTCTGCCTCTTTCCTTTTGAATGCTGACAAATTCTACATCTGCCCATGAATCCTTTGACGTCTGCTCTCATTCATGGCCAAAAATATGAATCATTCAACTTTGTGAACGTCTTTTCATGACCGAAATGTCTGGCCAATCCTCCACTGTGTTTCTCCTTCAACAAATTCTCCCTCATGGAGCATTTTGGAATACAAAGTTGATTGCCCCTGAATAAAAATCCATCCTGGATCATGTATTCTATCCATTGGCTTATGTCCCTAAGAATTGGATACCCAGTTGCTTCATACACCTCCTTAAAATCTGGATCATCTCTATACATGTCCCTGAGATCATCAAAACCCAATGTTTTGACTCTGAACTCCTGCAACAACAAACATTTCCTGCTCAAAGCATCGACAACTTTATTAGCAGTTCCAAAAATATGCTTAGTTACAAAAGTAAAGTTCTGCATGTATTCAACCCATTTAACATGTCTTTGATTCAACTTCTCCTGTTGAGTCACAAATTGCAAAGCATGATTGTCACTGTATAAGACAAACTCCTTAGGAATTAAGTAGTGTCTCCATTTCTTCAATGCCTGATTAATAGCATATAACTCCTTGTCATACATGGAGTATTTCACTTTCACTTCATTCAACTTCTCGTTGAAGTATGCTATCAGCCTATCTTCTTGACTCCAAACTGCCCCTATTGCAAATCCACTTGCATCACATTTCACTTGAAATGTCTTTTGGAAATCAGGAAACACCAAGATTGGTTGTTCCGTGATTTTCCTTTTCAACAAATTAAAACTCTTTTCGGCTTCTTCTGTCCAGTGAAAAGATTTGTGTCTCTTCTTCACTTTTTCCATCATCGATGGACTAATTCCACTAAAATTCCTAATGAAATTTTGGTAGAAACTAGCCAATCCATGAAAAATTCTCACCTCAAATATACTCGTCGATGATGGTCAATTCTTAATTACCTCCACCTTATCTGGGTCCATCCTCAACTTAAATGCAGAAATAAAATAACCCAAATAAATGAGATCTATCTTCATGAATGAGGATTTCTTCATGTTTATCAGCAACTTCTCTTGTTGTAGCCTCTACATCACTGTAGCCAAATGTTCCAAATGCTCTGCCTCTGTTTTACTGAAAATCAGTATGTCATCAAGATACACAATGAAAAATTTTCTGATGAACTCCTTTAGGACTTCATTCATCAATCTCATGAAAGTACTCAGCGCGTTTGTTAAGCGAAATGGAATAACAAGCCATTCATACAACCCTTCATTAGTCTTGAAGGTTGTCTTCCACTCATCACCTTCTCTCATACGAATCTGATGATATCCACTTTTCAAAAAAATCTTCGAAAAAAAAAATTCTCCACTCAAGCAATCCATCAAATCATCCATCCTTGGCAATGGAAATTTGTACCTGATGGTTATCTTGATAATTTCCCTCAAGTTAGTACACATCCTCTAGCCTCTGTCTTTCTTCGAACTGAGCACTGTCGGAACAGTACACGGACTCAAGCTTTCTCTAACCGAAACTTTGTCCATTAAATCCTGGACCTGTCTTTTGACCTCTTCAATCTCTTGCGGTGTCAATCTATACACTGCTTTGTTTGGTAAACTAGCTCCAAGTATGAGATCAATATGATGACTCACACTTCTGATTAGTGGCAATGAACGAGCTAGTTCATCCACTACTATGTTAGCAAACTCTTCCAACAGTTTCTGAACCTCTTCTGGTAAATCATCTACCCTTGTACTAGTTAAGACACTTTTTGGCTTCCTAACCACAATGAATTGTGATTCCTCCTTCTTCTTAACCTCTGTAAGAATTTCCTTCCCACTCATGAGAAGTACAGTGTTGGTTACTTCAAGTTTCACCTCTTTATCTTTAATTGGAAGAAACATGTGAGTTCTCCTATTCTTCTCTAGGGTGTATGTGCTCTTTCTCCCATCATGAATCACATTTCTGTCATATTTCCATGATCTACCCAGCAATAGATGACAAACATCCATGGGAATGACATCACATAGTATTTCATCCTTATACCCTCCTATTTTAAACTCAACTAAACATTGTTTAGTGACATTTACCTGATGTCCTTTTTGTAACCATGAAACTTTGTATGGGCTCGGATACTCAATCGTCTCCAGCTCAAGATTTTCTACCATCTCTGTAGAAACAAGATTATTTGTGCTACCATTTTCCACAATGACCTTGCATACCCTATCTTTGGTCTTGCAAGTAGTCCAAAAAAGACTGTTTCTTTGCACTGGATTCTCCACCTCCTTCTCTGGCATTAAGATAACTTTTCACATCATCAGTGATCTTCCACCTTCAGCATCTTCTACCTCAACACTCTACCTCCGTGCTTCAGCGATGTGAGTTTCACCACCTTCTTTCTTTTTGTCTGGACACTCATAAGGATTGTGTCCATTCTTTCCACATGTGAAGCATTTCACTACTCCACCTCTTCCTCTTCCTCTACCTCTGGTACGAGGAAAAATGTTTTCATCAGCATACTGACCTCCCTGTTCGATATGTTTCCCTCTCTGTGAACTTCCACCTCTCTCATTTTGAGTTTTATTTTTCTTCCAGTCTTCCTTGGGTTTCTGATTTCTATCCTAGGCAAGTAATTTGCCTATGGGATGACTTCTTCCTTAGCCTCTTTGACCCTGCTTTCGGCTTAGCTTTTCTTCAGCTTTTAGAGTCATCTGATAAGCATCTTCCACCGTTTGGATGGTCATCATGCTCATCTCATCCTGAATTTCGTATCTTAGACCATTCATGTACCTGGCAACCTTTTCATCATCACTTTTGCGATGACCTGCCCTGATGTTCAGCCTGTAGAATTCTTCAGTGTACTCCTTCACTGTCATCAGCTTCTGTCTCAAATTTTGCATTCTTCGAAACAAAGTAATCTGGTAATCCCTGGGAATGAATTTCGCATTCATCTTCACGATCATCCTATCCCAACTCTTGATCTTCTGCTTGCCTTTGCAGCGTCTATCATCTTGTAGCTCATCCCACCACAATGTTGCATGTCCTTTAAGTCTCGTGACAACATGTTTGACCTTTTTGTCCTCCTCGACATATTCATAGTCAAAATATGTGTCCCAAGCTCTAATCCAGTCTAGAAGCTCCTCAACGTCCAGGTTTCCCTCATATATTGGAATATCCATTTTTTCCTTAGCACCCATTCTTGCAATAACCCTAATCAGGAGTTCGTTTGCTGCATCTTCTGCTGTGACTTTTTCTCCTTCATGTCCAACTTCATCTTCACTTTCGGAATCACTAAGATCCCCAACACCAGCTGTACACCTCTGTGTTGTCTCCATATCCTCAAGTCTGGCACGTAGGTCATGCATTTCTCTTTCTATGGTTGGATCAAGCATCTTCCAACCCCTTCTTCTCAGTATTTCCCTCTCCTCCGGTGGATCAGGTTTTTGCCTATCCCTTCTTCTTGACGGCATGGTGAATCTTCCTTTTCCCTACACAGAAAGTAAAGGAATCTCTATGCTCTGATACCACTTAACGCGGACCCTATCATCCCCTCAGGAGAAAGATCCGCTCATAGGATTGTTGTATACGCCCTTGAGCTGGATCAGCTCTTTCGGATTCTCTGCTAGAATCCCCCTTCAAATCGATCTACAGGTTCTTTTTCATGGTTCACGATTTCACAAGTTCGCGAGTTGAAACTCGGAGCCTTCCTCCTCCAATTTTGCAATACCCGAGACTACGAAATGGTTATGGCTCCCCTTTCATCAATGCCCTCCTTGCGCATCCACTGGCTAGGCTAAGCACTAGCACCTTTATCCTCTCGTGCCTTCACGAGTTCAAACATTAAGCCTTGTCCCTATTCTTTCCCGAACCCATGAGAGGCGATATTTGACTTTCCTCCTCTCATTCTTGCTTTTTGCGACTTCGCAAGTTGAGGACTCAAACCTGCGTTCCCTTTTCTCTCAAGTCCCCAAGACGTGAGAGGTAAATGGGGTGTTGACTCCTCTAAATTTTTTATGCATGTCTGCTAGTTAAATTCTTGGGTCCACTGTGCAGTTCTACCACGTGTCCCTCGTGCTGGCTCTCAGCACTTCGCAACTTCTCTTCTCGCAATTCCAAGCACCCAAACTTTTGGGCTCTCACCCAGTAAACCTTCGAGTTCACGAGATCCTCTGATCTCTAACACATGTCCTCCTCTGATGGATGGTCTGGATTACTTCACGACTTCGCTTCTCACGACTTGGAGCGCTCAATTTGTGGGCTTTCACCCTGCGAACCTTCGAGTTCACAAGATCTTTAGATATCTGTCACCTATCCTCCTCCTAACGGACGACCCTGATCCACTTCGCAACTTCACCACTTGTGAAGTTGAAAAATTATCCTTCTAACCTCCGATGCTTGAATCCCCGATACGGGTGATCTCATGACACGTGTCCTTCCAATCGAATGGCTCAAATTCCTTTCATGATTTTGCTATTTTGCCTTTCTTGATCTTGCGAATCTTGGTGCAAAGGTCTCAACCTTTCAACTCCCAAAACCCCAAAATAAATTCCACGAGTGATCCAATGGTCCGATTTCTCCCAACCGTAACTTCCCTACTCCTCTTTAAGATCTGACGGTTCTCGGAACCTTGTGAATTCTCCACAGAGAATTCCAACTGTCGAATTCCTCCTTAACGATTCCTGTGAAATGAACAAAGTGTTCTTTCGCAAAACATGTCCACCCGCGAAACAATATAACTGCACCTCCTTTCAACGTTTTAAGGCACAAATTCCTTTGAGATTTTCTTCAACAACTCTAGTCTTCAAGAAAACTCTTGAACGCACTCCTTGTGGCAGCTCTTCAATACTTCTAAGTATCGAATTCTTCCACTCTGTGCACTCTCTATGAAAGCAGTCATTCCACAGTTTCACTTAGGTTGCAAACCCTGAGACTCTTCTCAGTCAACGCTCACTTCACATGGCTCCTATGCTTGACTTGCACTTCTCCGAGAATGAGAAGAGTGTTATCTCTCCTGAGATTGCAGATACAAACTCTGACTTCTGTCTACGCACACCTTGCAGACAATTTCACTACACTCCTTCCAGGAAAACTCTTGCTCAGACAGAGAAACAATTGAAACTCATTCTCTTCTCTCCCTCTCTTCAGATTTTAGACATTCAATATGAAATCATACATTCATGCAGCAAATAAAAATGCATAATAGAGGGTAAACAAACATATATAAATCAGCGTGTGCAACACAGAAAGCAATTGGACACCATGAGTCTAAACTAAAGATCTTTGTATTAATCTAGAACTTTTGTACATGGGGTTTACTCTACATAGCTCTCTGCTTCTTCTCTCATGTGCTCTCTTCTCATAATACTGCTAATTGTTACAATAATACAAGTGAGGGTGTCTATATCCATTTTCCCTCCAGCTCCTAAAACTGTCTAATCTAGGAATTCAATTCTACCTACTTACATTCAATAACATAAATGCCTTCACCTAATACAGATGAGAGAGGGATGCTCAAGGTCTATTTACAATATGGAAGTATTCCCTTCCTTAATTGTTTCATTTATGTTTTTCGTATTCACTTCAAAAGCATTCAAATAATTTTATCATGTGCCAAAATGCATTGGCGCCTGCTCCATGCTAGCTTGATGTTGGAGATTCTCCTGCATCAATATCATAAGAGACCAACCTGGTGCATATCATATTCAACAAGTGTAAGATAACATATTTATTGAATTTTCCTCATCCTCGCTTGATAGAGACTAGTCATATGGTGGGGCCTCGTGGCAGGAGTTACATACAAAATGTAGGGCTGCCTCGCGCGAAACCTGTATCCTGACTCACAAGGATCAACTAAATTAGGGTTTTCAGAAACCCTTCACTTTTGCAACTCCGAGACATTCACACTCGTTATTGTTGGCATGCTTTATAGGCAGCGTATGCTTTTCATTGATGGAAAGTACAATAGCGATGATGGCTTGAGTACAAGTATAATGTGCCAGGTGGGCACCAGAAGTATTTTGGGAAGACGAAGAAGAGAAAGCCCGTGAAGACCAAAAGAGAAAGTGCAGAGGTGTATGCAGAGTGCAGTGTATGTGTGTTTGTCATTGATGGCAAAGATCATGACCAATAACACAATGATGATCGCATGGAAAGATCAGAAGATAAATTCCATTTCGGGTATTAGAAACAAAGACTCCATTTCAAAGTTCCAGATACTAGGAGTTGGAGGAGTCAAGAGTCAAGACTCTTCATCACAGGAGTCTCAAAGTGCCAAAAATCTTGAAACAGGCACATCAACCAGAGTTTTGGATACTGGGAGTTGGAGGAGTCAAGAGATGAGACTCTTCATCATAGGAGTCCCAAAGTGTCGAAATGCGAAATGCCAAAAATATTGAAACAGGCACATCAACCGGAGTTTCAAATACTGGGAGTTGGAAGAGTCAAGAGTCAAGAATCTTCATCATAGGAGTCCCGAAGTGTTGAAATGAGAAACGTCAAAAATCCTGAAATAGGCACATCAACCGAAGTTTCAGATATCGGGAGTTGGAGGAGTCAATAGTCAAGACTCTTCATCACATGAGTCTTGAACTGTCGAAATGTGAAACGATGAAAATCCTAAAACAGGCACATCGACCAGAGTTTCAGATACTAGGAGTTGGAGGAGTCAAGAATCGAGACTTTTCATCACAGGAGTCCCGAAGTGCTAAAATGTGAAATTGCAAAAGCACTGTATGGATAAGTTCTTGGTCACCACCAGTGGTCACATCATCTAAGATTTGTAGAGAAGAGCTCAAAGAGACAAGCTCCATTTCATAGGTTGGGACATGGAGAGTCGAGACGACTCATCACAGAATCCCCAAAATGCGAAATGTGAAATGCGTGTTCAGAATTGGCCCCTGGTCATAACCTATGGTCACATCTACAAAGGCTCAAGGGAGGAGGTGGCATGAAGCTAATCTCCATTTCAGAGATCGCGACTTAGAGAGACGAGATGACTCACCACAAGAATGCTGAAATGCCGAAATGTTGAAATGAAAAATGGTGACATAAATGCGAGACCCATCATTTATGATCCAATGGTGCAGGTTATTTGGGAATGTGATCGAAGGGATATTGTTTCTATTCACAGTTAATCAATCAGTGGTGATTCAGTTGCTGATGCAGTTTTTGGAGGTTCACAGTGTAACTGCTAGAAACAACTAATTGTTTTTTCCATAGGACTCGAAGAGACTTCAGGGTGATCGCCAGAGAAGCTGAAGAGTATCAAGGCATCTGCCAATGGAATGAAGATTGTCCAGGAGGTGATTGACATATGGAAGAGAATTGAAGCTTGTAACTACAACAGAGAGGATGAGCTCGACTATGACAAAGAAGACGAAGAGTCTCGACTGGTAGACAGGCTAAGGAATCTCAACATAACACCCAGTGATGATGGACACATGGGTTTAACAACCAGAGAAGCTGAAGAGTTGCAATGATGATGAGGTAGAGGATTCGACACGAGTAGAACATGCAGAATAGAGAGAGTGTGTTGATGCTTGAGCAAGTGAAGCAGAGAAAAAATTGAAGTGGAAGTGAACAACCCTATGAACAGAACTATGGCATGTTGGAGAGCATGTAGAGGCACTATGCATGGAGGATGAAGAAGGTGCACAGATAGTATAAATACACAAAATAGAGAAGAGATGGGTGTTGTTTTTGAGAGGTATTTATGAATGTAGAATGAGGTAGAGTGCAACGACTGAAATGCACAGAAGAGGAATGGTGCATTGAAGGGACATGGCGCACAGATCATAAAAGGAAAAGAACATAAAGCGTAAGGAGAGTGTGCAGGAAGACACTGATGCAGGTAGAGCAGAGCAGTGTAGTAGAAAAGTGATAAGACTGGTAAGCCATTGATAAATATTGTATCGCTGTGATAAACTTATATATAACAAACTTTATATTTCAGGGTGGTAGGGAGGTGCTAGGGAGGATTGTTGTCCTTAGAGGTTCAAGTGGGTGCTTGAACACAAGGAGTTGTAGCTTCCATCTAGTTGCAGCTAGAAAAACTAGGGTGGTAGGGTGGTGCAAGGGAGAACATTGGTTCTCTAATATATAGGTCGGTGCCTGTATAACTAGAAGTTGGTGCTGGAACTCTTAGGGAGTTGGTGCTTCGATCTAGTGGGTGCTAGAGAAACCAGGGAGTCGGTGCTTCCTTCTAGTGGGTGCTAGAGAATCCAGAGATTTGGTGCTCTCAGCAAGTAGCAGCTTGCAAAACAGAGGTTGTAGCCTCATTATGAGTTGGTGCTCATAAGTATGATAATGTAGAGAATGTAAATATTACTTATCATATAAAGAAGAAGAGGTTTTTACCCTTTATGGGTTTCCTCAGGAAATATATGTCTCTGTATATTTCATATGTGTGAATGATGTTGAATGTTATATTGCTTACTCCCCTGCATTATTGTGATTGACATTAAGTGTTCTGCAATGAGTCTAAAATAATCATAATTGTTTAATCACGGTAACAAATGATTCACCCCCCCACCCCTCCCAGTTGTCCAACAATTGGTATCAGAGGCATCCCCTTTTATCTAAGGGTAGATCTTAGAGCTTAAACATGTCAAGCCATGAAGGAAATTCAACCAGTAAGGCTCCTATGTTCAATGGAACAAACATTTCCTTCTGGAAAGTTAGAATGAGAACCTACATAATGGCTTTAGGTGCAGATGTCTGGGATGTGGTAGATACTGGTTATGTAAAACCAGTTGTACTAGCTAATAAAGATAACAAGCTAGAATTTAGCTTCAACGCTAAGGATATGGATGCTATCTTGAGTGGGCTTGCAGAAGCAGAATTCATTAAAGTTATGCACCTAGGAACTGCCAAAGAAATGTGGGACAAACTCATTAGTAGTTATGAAGGTAATGAGAAGGTAAAGGACGCTAAGCTTCAAACCTACAGAGTACAGTTTGAAAAGCTGAAGATGAAAGAAGATGAAACTGTTGAAAAATAATTTCTAAGATTTGAATAACTAGTAAATGCAATGAAAGCACTTGGTGAAAAAATTGAGGAACCTTCTTTAGTTCATAAAATTTTGAGATCTCTACTAGATAGGTTCAACCTGAAGGTCTCTTCTATAGAATAACTTAATGATATAAAAACCTTGGAGTTTGATCAACTTCTAAGAACATTGACTGCATATGAAATGAGAATAGTTAAAGATAAACCCACCTCTAGAGAAGCATCATTTATGGTAGACAAGAATGAGGATTCTGAGCCTGATGAAATTGAAGCAAAATTTGTGAAGAGACTAAAGAAGGGATCATGGAAATACAAAGGTAAATTTCCTTTCAAATGTTTCAACTATGGTAAGATAGATCATTTTGCAAATAAATGTCCTCACAAAAGAAATGATCAGACATGTAATGATGAGGAGAAGCACAAACACGGAAATTTCTTTAAAGAGAATAATTTTAAGAAGAAAGTCTTTGTGTAAACAATGATGATGATCCTTCAGATGATGAAGACAATGACTCCTCTATTGAATATAAACTAAATGACTTCATACTTATGGCCAAAGAGGACTATGATAATAAAAGCATAGGAAGTAAGGCTAGTGGAGGCAGCGTAGTGGTAAGGTCGCTCTCGTTAAGAAGGACAGGTCCTGTGCTCAATCCCGAGCAAGGGCGTGGCTCACCGTGAGAGTTTAACCTTTTTCGGGCCAAGCCCACTCACCTTTTAAGGTCAGTGGAGGCGGCATAGTGGTAAGGTCGCTCTCGTTAAGACGGACAGGTCTTGTGCTCAATCCCGAGCGAGGGCGTGTCTCGCCGTGAGAGTTTAACCGTTTCCGGGCCAAGCCCACTCACCTTTAAGTTCAGTGGAGGTGGCATAGTGGTAAGGTCGCTCTCGTTAAGACGGACAGGTCCTGTGCTCAATCTCGAGCGAGGGCGTGGCTCGTCGTGAGAGTTTAACCGTTTCCGGGCCAAGCCCACTCACCTGAATGATTGGGTGATGGGTCCAAAGAAAAAAAAAAATGTTGGTTCTAAAAATTTGAGATACAAGCGCTCCAAAATATGAACGACCTGGTGCGTTAGGGTTTGAGTGAGCCGCCATGGCAGGTCAGGGAGGGGAGCTGCTGCCCCCTCCTTCCCCAGCCTCCTCCTTCAAATGTCTGGTAGAGGCGTGTAGAAAACAGACGACCTCCTTAGAAGCTCCTAGCTTCGTCAAGAAACTAAAGGATATTCCAGAAATCGATCTCCCCCCTGAACAACCAATGAAAGTCGCCCTCTCTCTTTCTGAACGAGGGCTCATTGGCTAGTTTATGGGCCTCTGGCCCTCTTCCAGATCCGCATACAATTGGGTTCAATGAAATTGGAGATCGCTGATAACAAACAGCGTGACTTGCTACGTGGTCGGACGAGGATATTTCATTTTCGAATTTATCTCCCAGGAGGACAGAGACCTGATCTTCAGAAATGGCCCTTACTTCATGGGCACACAAGGGCTTTATCTAAATAGATGGACCCCGAACTTCGACCCTGCCTTAGAAATCCCCAAAGACGTTCTGGTTTGGGTAAGACTTCCAAATTTGTCGATCCACTACTGGAACCCCTCCTCTCTTCAGGCAATCGGCAATGGTCTCGGGCGCTACATCGACCGAGCAGAACCAAGGGACCAGTATTCTTGTGTGTGCATCTGTGTAGAGGTAGATCTGGAAGTTGGTCTACCAGAAGCCATCAAGCTGAAGGTCAGAACCTGGCAACACATTCAAAAGTTGGACTATGAACAACTTCCGTTTAAGTGTAGAGGATGCCACGAATATGGTCACTTCCAAAGAAATTGTCCAAAAGCCCTCACCACCACAGAAAAAGAGGGAGACGAAGGTTGGCAGCAAGCCCAGAAAGGGAGATCAAGAGCAAGAGGCCAAAGATGCGAGCAGACAGAACCGCAGAAATCCAAATCCACAGATTCCCCAGGAAAGGAGAATAGCTTTTAGATCTTAGGCCAAAACATGGAGGGAAGTGTGCAATATCCAAATGAGGCAACCCCTGAGGAAGGAAAAGAAGACCAGCACCTGGAATCCAAGGGAAATACACCAATAGAAGAAGATGGGACACATAGCAACCCCCCCAGAATCAAGACGACCATCAGAATGAAGAGGATGGGGAGATCCAAATAGGAAGTGAGTCAGAGGAAGTCAATGAAATTTGGACCTCCCTAAAGAAAAAAGGAAGAGGTCGAAAATCAAAAATTGATGAAAGAAACCAAGAAGCCCACAATGCAGTGCTAACTGGTTCACAATCCACCATCAAATCGGCGTTCATTGGCCATCAAATGTGGAAGAAGGCCAAAGCCTCCCAAGGAGGCCACCCCCCCCCCCAGGTTCCTGATGATAATAACATCCTGGAACTGTAGAGGAATGGGTAGCAAAAAAAAGGAAGAAGCTCTAAAAGATATTCTCAAATCTTCAAAAGCCAGTATTCTACTGATCCAGGAGACCAAAATGAGCCAGCAAGATGCGCTCAAAACATTATCGAATGTCTAGAAAGGAAGTCAAGGAATCGTCGGGGATGCACGAGGGGCTTCAGGAGGGATCTGTACTCTGTGGGACGCCTCCCGAATCGACATGATCAGCTCCCATATCTGCATGCACTGGATTCATACCAAAGTTCACCACAAAGACATGGGATGTCAGGTAAGCATATTTAATATTTATGCTCCATAGCTATTAGGGGAAAAAAATCGTTGTTGGGATTCTTTGCAGACCTATCTCCAGCAAAACAATCTCTCCAATATTATTCTAGGAGGAGATTTCAATGTAACGTTGGCCCAGGATGAGAAGAGGGGTGGCTCGATCGTGAGAGATCCAGCCAGAGAATGGGTAGAAGACTTAGCTGCCGCTTGGGACCTTCTCGATATAAAACCCACCAAGGGTCGTTACACGTGGAAAAATAAGAGAATTGACCCAGGTCACATCGCTGCCAGATTAGACAGGTTCCTTGTACAAAGCTCCTTTCTGGTGCTAGGACTTGAGGCAAAAACAGAAATCCTAACCCACAGTGCCTCAGACCATAAACCAATTCTCTTAGAAATCAAGAAAGACCAAGTCAAAGGGCCCATTCCCTTCAGATTCAGCCCAAATTGGATCCATGATAAAGGATTCTCTGATATTGTCACAAAAGTGTGGGCCACTACAGTCCAAGGTTCAGCATCCCATGTATGGGAGGAAAAAATAAAAATGCTGAAATATGCACTGAAGTCGTGGGCCAAAAATCAGCCAAGCCCAACAGCAGTTCGCCTAGTAGCCCAAGGCCTTCTTGAAGCACATCAGCTAGCCATGGAACAAAAGGAGATCACTCCAGAAATTTTGAAAGAGGAGGACAGCCTCCAAAGGCAATGGCACCAAGCTTGCAGATTGGAGGAAAATTATTGGAGGCAGAAATCTAGAAGTTTATGGCTGCAAGAAGGAGACCGAAACACAACCTACTTCCACAAACAAGCAGAGGCAAGAAAACATTACAAGGCAGTTACGGAAGTGCAGGTCCAGGACAAAATAATAACAGATCCAGATGGAATTAAACAAGCAGCATATGACACAATCAAGAAATTATATACAGCCCCAAAGGATGCGGATTTAGCCCAGCAAGCATACCCCCTCATGCTGATCCCAAAACTAATAAATGCAGACATCAACATTAAGCTAACAAGTGAGGTTACGCAGCAAGAAATAAAGGAGGCCCTCGACCAGATGAATCCTGACAAAGCTTCGGGCCCAGATGGGTTCACTGCCAGGTTCTATCAGCATTCTTGGGCAACCATCAAAAAGGACTTAACCAAAATGATCCAGAAGTCACAAAAGGCCCGCAAGTTGGGAGGAAGCACCAATTCTTCATTTCTAGCCCTCATTCCGAAAGAAAAAGGAGCGATCTCTTTCAACAGATTTAGGCCAATCTCCTTATGCAACACAAGATATAAAATACTTGCCAAAGTAATAGCTAATTGCCTCAAGACAACGCTTCCTCTTATTGTTCCGGAAAACCAAGGAGGCTTCGTCCAGGGGAGGCACATCGCCGACAACATCATCCTGGTCCAAGAGGCGATCCACTCCAGTGTGCTAAGGAAAGAAAAAGGTATGGTCGTCAAACTGGATCTTGCTAGTGCTTTCGATCGAGTCAGACATGCATTTTTGTTTGAAGTTATGAGTAGGTTTGGATTTGATTTGCACTTCATAAGCTGGATTAAAGCATGCATTGGATCCCCCTGGATAGCCCCCCTGGTGAATGGGAAGGTCTCTGCCTTCTTCAAAGCCTCCAGGGGGCTAAGGCAAGGTTGCCCTCTATCGCCCCTGCTCTATGCTCTTCAAGCCTCAGCTCTTAGCTACCAACTGGAAAACGCCCAATTAAATAAAGACCTCATGGGACTAAGAATAACACATGGGGTGAAAGACATCAATCATGCCCAGTTTGCAGATGACACGCTGCTGCTAGGAGGGGCAAGCCCCATCATAGCAAAAAAATTTAAGGAAGAGCTGGATGCCTATGCAGTAGCTTCTGGCAGTGAAATAAATCTGGCCGTGAGATCGGAAGAGCTTTTTGTTTGAAGTTATGAGCAGGTTTGGATTTGATTTGCACTTCATAAGTTGGATTAAAGCATGCATTGGATCCCCCTGGATAGCCCCCCTGGTGAATGGGAAGGTATCTGCCTTCTTCAAAGCCTCCAGGGGGCTAAGGCAAGGTTGCCCTCTATCGCCCCTGCTCTATGCTCTTCAAGCCTCAGCTCTCAGCTACCAACTAGAAAACACCCAATTAAATAAAGACCTCATGGGACTAAGAATAACACATGGGGTGAAAGACATCAATCATGCCCAGTTTGCAGATGACACACTGCTGCTGGGAGGGGCAAGCCCCATCATAGCGAAAAAATTTAAGGAAGAGCTGGATGCCTATGCAGCAGCTTCTGGCAGTGAAATAAATCTGGCCAAAAGTAACATTTATGGATGGAACATCACTCCAAATGAAATGCTGAGAATCACTCGAGTTCTTGGGATGGAGGGGCACACAAAATGGGATGCTTTTCAGTATTTAGGAGTCCCAATCTTTAAGTTTGCTCCAAGAGCTTCTCATTGGTGCCATCTAACTGAAAAACTAAAAAGAAAGTTCTCTTCTTGGGGAGCCAACTGGCTGAATCTAGCAGGGAAGACAGTCTTGATAAAAGCTGTAGTAGCAAGTCTCCCAATCTATCAATGCTCGCTGCTACTAGCCCCAACCACAGTCATTCAAAGTCTTGAAGCATTTCAAAGACGTTTCCTCTAGGAAGGAGGAAAGCAAGAAAAGAAGAAGCTGCATCTAGTTAAATGGGAAAAATCCACCAAATCCTACATGGAAGGAGGTCTTAATCTGAAGAACACAAGGACTCAAAATCTGGCCCTAGGGGCAAAACTTCTCTGGAAAATGGTAACTGGTAAGACTACTTGGAGTAAGAGAGCCCTTTGGAAGAAATATTTCTGAGGGTCTCGGGATAGAAGCTTAGAGCTCCCATGCAAGGAAGGGAAAAGCTCTCCCATCTTTGCTCTCTACAAAAAGGTGATCCCTCTCTTCACCCCCCACCTAACATGGATTCCGAAAAGTGGCAAGAAAATAAGAATTTGGACAGACTCGATAATGGGCGACCCCCCACTAGAACAACACCAAGAACTCCAAGACCTTAAAAGATGGATGGATAGTCAAAATCTCTCAACTCTTTCAGACATATCAGATTGGGAAGCAGAAAGGCCTCATCTATGGCAAGGCTGGGCAGCCCCAAACAGACCCGCCAATTTAGAAAGGCAATGGGCTGCTCTCAAGAAGTGTCTGCAAGGGAAAGCTCCGCTAAAATAGGCAGGCAAATGCGATCGAGGTTGGGGTAGGAAAGCTCAGGCTTATACCACAGCTGAAGGATACCAACTCTTCAATTCAGTCCCCACTGCTTTGTCGAATTCAGCCTTGTGGAAGGCAGTCTGGAAATATCGCTCCCTTCCAAAAGTTGACCTCTTCATTTGGACCTTGGCACATAAGAGCATCCCAACTGGGGAAAATCTCAAAAGAAGGGGCTGGGCAGGGCCCTTTAGATGCCCTCTTTGCCATCAAGAAGAAGAAACAACCGATCATCTCCTCCTTAATTGCAATTACTCAAAAGAAGTCTGGAAGAAGATGACAGAACCCCAGCTAATCACCAGACTCCCCATTGATGTAACAAGCCTTCTCCTCCAATGGGATTCTATGTGTCTCTTTGCCGACAAAAAAAAGAACCAAACACACTGGATATGGGGATTGTTACCAAAGCTCGCCCTCTGGAGCCTCTGGCTAGAGCGAAACCATAGAATTTTTAGGGACAACCTTTTAAATGAAGACATATTGGTCACCAAAATTCAAGCAACCATGGGGGAGTTGGCTGCACACCTCAGCCCCACAATCGAGCTTCACGATCTGGAGGAAGATCAGAGGAGCTGGATAGCTCAATTTAATGTCCCAGGTCTAGGAAGCCCACATCGAAAGCATCTCAACAAAGAACACTGGGAGATCAGGGAAAGTGGAAATGACTTTGTCAATTGGAAAAGTAGAATCAAAACTCCTATACTCCATTTTGATGGGGCCTCGAAAGGGAACCCAGGGCCCTCCGGAGGAGGGGGCACAATTGAAGGACCCAATCAAGACAAAGTAACGCAGTATGCAATTGGGCTCGATATAGAAACCAACAACAGGGCTGAGGCATTGGCTCTATGGCAAGGACTACAATTGGCATTAAAACTCAAAATCCTGGATTTAACAGTAATAGGTGACTCCAAAATTATAATACAGGCCATGGTTAAGAGATCCAAATCCCAAAGTATAAAACTCAACAGTCTCCTTGACAAAATTTGACTCATATCAAGTAAACTGAATTCCTGTCATTTCTATCATGTGTTAAGGGACCAAAACTGCAGTGCTGACCAATATGCCAATCAAGGCGTGTTACTGGAGGAAGGTACTCTATCAGTGAATGGCACAATGGAGCGAGTGGAGATCCCATGATCCCACGTAGACCTTAATCTCTCATCCAAATGCTGAATCGCGCAAGTACAAGGGATCTAAGCAAATTGGACATGAAGACAGGAACAGATGGGTTGATTGGCAAACAGGCTCAGCCAAGTACCAAGAGAAAGCGCGCCCAAGATTGGAGGCAAAGCGCGCCCAAGATTGGAGGCAGACACAGGATCCGTGCGGCCCATCCAGTTCCCAAAGATAATGATGAGCCAAGGCAAAAAAGAAATAAAGGGAGCTCGGCCCCCTCACAACCCAGCTCAAGGATTGATCTACAAGACGCGCAGGAACAAAGAGAGGGCAAGAAACCATAGCAAGCAACGCCAGGCACGCGAAGTGAGAGCAAGCAGGAAGATGGCGTCTTCCTCCAAAGGGACGATGAGTACAGAAGAATGCCTGAAGGAGATGGACAAAACTCTTGCAAATTTGTAGCAGATGCTTCAGCACCAGTTAGACTTCTTGGAAAATCTGGATGTGGAAGCTGGACACAGGCTGGAGTAGCTTGAGTCAGACATCTCTATGACGAAAATCGTATTTGCTGAAGAATTGGACAAGCTCCATAAGGAACTGAAGAATCCTCAACAAGAATTTGACGAAAGAATGGAACAATTGGAGGCTAAAATGGTCCAATTGAACAGCAACTGGAACCAGGATGAAGAGAAGTAATTTCTGTGTTAAATGTCATTGTAAAAAGCTCTCAAAGCAGTCTGGCATTGTATTAGCCATGGCTTTAAATAAGTAGTATAGTAAGCAAATAGGGAGCTTAGTCAGTTAGTAAAACTTATGTCAAAGCTGTTTGTACTCAGGTTAAAAGGCCCAAAGAAACACTGGGCATTTTGTAAACTGAACCAGTGGCTCTGCCACACTTTTTAATATAATTTCATATCCGTTTACGTAAAAAAAAAAAACATATGCTCAAGGTTGTCTCCTATAGAAATAACACAACAACAAAATTCCTTTAGTCTCACAGAGAACATACATAATATTACATCTGCTATAAGCTAATCATGGAAGCTAAACAACATCAGAAAACTTGTCCAGAGAGAACCAGCTGAGACAAATCTCTGATATATAATTTGAAAATAGGATCGAACATCAGATAGATATGGAACAAAAGGAGAAAAACTTGGATGAAGATGATAGAGATGATGATTCATCCAGCTGCGTTTATGGGAGGGCCATAACCTCAATGAAAGGCATGTGGTAGTACTAAACAACCTCTTCCCCCACTTCTTCAGTTATGTGTTGTTCCCCAAAGGCATGAAGAGTCCCTACTTTTGATAATGTATCTGCTAGATGGTTTCATTCCCTGTAGACATGTTTGAATGAAGAAGAGTCAAATAAGTCTAGAAACCTGAATATCTCCTCCAAAATTGGCATTAAAAAAATATTATGCCAAATTTGTACTTTCCGTGACCAATTTATAACATTCAAGGAATCTCAAAAAAATTGAATGGATTGTGTTGGCGAAGGAAGTCACTCCTGGATTGCAGCAGGAGCAGAGCCCGACGCCCATAAGTTTATGTCACAATTATGTATGAAAGGGGTGATTGAATGGAAGTAAACTCGGACGATACTGTTTCAACTCCAAAACTAGGCCATGCATGCATGGGCGAGTGAGATCTTAGACATACTCCAGACAGTGAGTTGTAGTAAGGGTGAGTAGGGGGAAGACTTGTATCATAGAAATGCAAAGGTCTGTTGTCAACATCAGGTTTCTAGCAGACTGTAGGAGAATGCATTTGAACGCGTGATCTTCTTACATTCAAATGCAGGAAACCAGGGAATACAATAGCGCCAC
>CBVK0100043303.1:0-15223 GCA_900067695.1 Picea abies
ATCGGTTTGTGTCCGCACTTACGGATTTATCCATAAACACGGACATACGTGACTTCAAATTTCAGTTTAATGAGCATGAAAGGCCACAAGATCCCTTGACAATCTTTTCATTTTTAGAGGGTATGAAAAGGGCTTAAAAGGGGACCCGTTTATGTTTTGGGAGTCCTGAGGGTGAGACAAAGAGTGAAAAAGACCCATTCAAATGAGGCTCAAACTCATATTCAGGAAAGACTATACGGACTCCCGAGCCTACAGTGTTTTTTAGAAACTGCATGGACACCATAATGCAACCAGGACCTATGTAGGGCATCCATGTTCAGGTAAGCTCTACCACCAAGTCGCGAAACTTCTAGAGAAGATATGACGGTTCTATGTCAGAACCTAATGGGATCAATCCTATAGCATAAGAAAAAGGCAACGAGATGCAAAAGTTGGGGTAGTATCCTAACCTATATGCTTGAGTTGATTTTTGAAAAAATATTTTTTTATGGACCGTCAATATTTTTTTTTTTCGAAACTCAAAAAACTTTTGTCCCTAAACTTGATCAAATCCCTCCCATATAACCCCTGGATCACTCTAAATGGTTTTTTATATAAATAAACTGATAAGGGGGGTCAAAAAAGTTATAAAAAGAGGCCAAAAAGTCTATAAATAGAAGCTGGTTGCTCATTATCACCATTGCTGATTTGGAAATTGACTCTGGAGCCAAAAGACCCCTTTTGCCAAAGATAGTCATTCCAGGAGCTACAGTGGACGAAACAAACTTATGCTTGGACCAAGTAAGTACAAATGCCCTTATCTAGCTAGTCAATACTTCATTTCAGTCATTTAAGTTATTTTTTGGGTGGGCGTCGACCTTAAAAAGGTCGGCCCTAGGTACACGCAGGCTGTCCAGAGACAACCCGCATGTACACACGTGCAGAGTAAATCCTGCACGTGTGTACACATGACTGTCACCTCTACAGGCTGCATGTACCCCCCCCTATTGATGAAAAAGAAAATTAAAAGAAGTATTGACCCTCCTTTACCTTGTTGTGTTAGCAGGATGTATGTCCAGTGGAGGGAAAGGGAGCACGAGGCAATCAGTGAGTTGGTTGTTGCAAATCCAAATGTTATGGCCGTGTTAATGCAATTCGGTTTACTCAAATTATTTTTATGTTCGTTTATGTGCGTGCAACCAAAGCTACTAAACGCCTTGGTTGATTACTGGCATCCTGACATAGAGGCCTTTATGCTGGATGGGCAATCATTGGTGCCCACCATCGAGGACATTTACTTTCTGACTGGCCTCTCAAGGAGAGGGGAACCAGTCAACTTTCAGACTTTTCCTATGGGGCCAAGCAAGATCTCAAAGTTGATAGCTGAGTACTGTGAGGTTGGGACCAAACGTGCAGGTTCCCAGGTATCCGTTAGCAAGATTACCAACTTAGCACTACAAACCATCTTGTTACTTGCATCAGGCTTTGCGTGCACAGACGAACTGTGCTATCTTGTGCATGAATGCACAAATTTTTTATTGGAGTACTACATTACTGGAATGTATGAAGAGGAAATTAACAGATTGTCGATAACGGACATAGAGGAACTTCGGGTTCGGGACTATCTTGTGTTCATTCTTTTTCGAGAGAGTTCCATGTTTCATTCCTCGAGTTGTAGCACGAGGACATCTGACCTCTTTCCCTGCAGTTTGTAGATGGGCAGTGTTACTACCGCGACAAGGTGGTGGAAGGACCGTTGAGGCCTTCGATGACGACTTTTTTTCTTGGATGTCGTGACAGATCCCGGCTATCGAGGACTACCCGTATGCAGGGATAGACTTCTCTAGAGATCCAGAGATACCCGTGCCTCCTGGTGAGGAGTGAGGGGAGATGGGTAAGTCTCCTCCTTTGTAGTGTTTTTTTTGTTTGCATATGTAATTTTTATGTATTTTTTTTATATATATCATTTTTTGTATGCCATAGTATTTGATGGGTAAACGTTTATTGCATGCAAATGTGGGACCCATGCGACCTTCCGACTATGCACAGAACAAGTGTCGCCCACGGTCAGAAGCCGCGGCTATCGCCGCTAGGGGAGCAGTAGTAGCAGGGAACCTCCCAGCAGGAGAGGCTGAGAGGGTCCTGAGGCAAATTGAGCAGAACTTTACTGCGCTCACTCGCACAGTCCCGATGACAGGGATAGAGGACCTGCCACCATCCATGCAACCTCATGTTGTGGGGGCACCTTTGACATGGGTCTATTTGTTTAGGCATTTATCCCGTGCAGTAGATGATTATAACAGGGCCCATAGGCCTTGAAGAGACTCTAGAATTTTTATGTGCCACGAGCACCTTGTTGTATATATTTTTTGAGGGCATAAGCCCAGTGACTCGTTACTATTCCCATTTTTGAGGAGCTTGCATCCATCTATGTACTCTAGTGATTTTATGATGTTTATATATGGTTTTTGTCCTTTTTTGTGTCTTATGGATTATGTGTGCAAAAATGTATTTACATGTTTATGTCCATGATCGTTTTATATGTGGGCAAGATGCCAATCTAAAATTTGATTAGCTAGAGTATTTGTAATTTGGTTTAATCTCTTAGGAACATGAAAATATGTAACATGATCAAAGTTTCGTTCTAAGAGACGTACCCTAAGGAATCATCGCTGTAAAGTTGGATCATGAACCCGGTATATTCTATTTAGCTACGACACAACCAGTTGAGTGTCGAGATAGACCCGGAGATGAGAGATACCCAATGACAAGGCGTCACGAAGAAACTCAATAACTACACTATACTCGACGACATTATTTGTGGTGGCACCTAAGCATATACCTCCGTAAGATAAAAATTGACCCTGTGGTGTAAAGATTACCCAAGCTGCGGAGGCAAGCCTCCATGTGTGTCAACTAGCACCATCCACATACCTAATGAACACCTCGGACTTACTTGACATCTGCCATATTGACGAAAGACAGCATCAATGCCACATCCATAACACTTTTTAAAAGAAACATAAAAAATTAATAGTACAAAGACTATACATATGTTACAAAACATTACCCATAGTGACCTATCTATGAGTAATACTTATTGAGGTAGAGCCCATTTCTAGGTTCTGCCAATACATTCCCTTCAAAATCAACCAAACGATAAGAACCATTTTTTAATACCTCCTTTATAATGAAGGGTCTAAACCACATGGGTTTAAACTTTCCTACCCCCAGGGGGTCCTTGTCTTTGTCATAGACCAGGACAAGGTTGCCCTAAAAAAAAACTTGAGGATGAACGAACCTATCATATTGACACTTGACCTTATGTTTGTGAGTCTCATTGGCTAGGGATGCATCGCGACGCTGCTCATCAAGTTTCTCAAGGTACACTAACTGTTATTCAAGTGGAGAAGTGTCTGGAAATAACTGTACTGCCAATTTCAGAGATGGTATTTGACATTCTATGGGAAAGGCTACCTCCAACCCGTAAACAAGTTGAAAAGGTGAGAAACCGGTTGCAGTATTAATAGATGTTTGATAATCCCATAATGTTGAATATAACATCAAATTCCAGTTTGACTTGGCTAAGTTGATAGTTCATTGTAGAATCGTCTTAAGATTTTTGTTTATAGCTTCCACCTGCCCATTGGCTTGGGGGTAGTAAGGTGATGAATGTTCCTATTGTATCCCAAACTTTGACGTTAATTCAGTCATCATTTGGTTTTGAAAGTGACTGCCATGGTCAGTGGCAATATCTCTCGGGACTCCAAACCTTGCTATAATTTGGTTGAATAAGAAAAGAGTTGCAGTCTCTCCATCATCTTTAAACGTTGGCATAGCCTCGACCCACTTGGTAAAGTAGTCGATAGCTACGATGATATAGCGGTGCCCCCTTGCTGATGGGGGGTTGCATGTAGTGTAATCAATCCCCTACTTAGTGAAGGGACCAACTGTGATGACAGGAAACATAGGAGCGGGATGTGCCCTCATCTTTCAAGAAGAGATTTGGCACGGATGGAACTTCTTAACCAATTCGATAGAATATTTGATAAGTGTGGGCCAGAAGTAACCTGCTCGTAAAATTTTCTGGGTTGTTGCCAGCCCAGATAAATGACTGCCAGATTCTCTATTATGGAAATCATTGAGCACTATGATGGCCTCATCATGAGTGAGACATCGACGCAAGATGCAGTATACACCTCTCCGATACAACGTACCATCGAGTATGAGATAATTCTTAGCCTGATGGCGTATCCGCCGACACTCATCATGAGAAGCAGAGGTGGGGCACTTCAAAGTCTGGATATAGATAAGTATATCTCCGTACCAGGGGTCTGAAGATTCAATCAAAAACATATCCCCCGGGATAGGCGATTCCTCAGGCACAACGTCACCTGATGTAATCGGAAGTTCTGAAATAAGTTCTGCGAAGACCAATGACTTCTTGGACTTGGCTGAAATGAAGTCTAAGTCAAATTATTGGAGGATGACCATCCACCTACTTATTTTTCTGCCTATAACTCATCATGTCAACATGTACTGGAATGGATTCATGACAACAATGATGGTGGTCTTGCAAAACAGAACATAGTGACGAAACCGTTGAACAACATGAACGACTGCCAACGCAAGTTTTTCGAGATGGGAATAATTAAGTTCTGGTCCTACTAGGCCTCAGCTCAAGTAATAGATCACGTATTATGAAAACGAATCATCTTCCTGAACTAAAACCATGTCTATGGTTGACTCTGCGGCAACCAAATATAATAAGAAATCTTTTTTATAATTAGGTGGTCATAGCAGAGGTGCGGTTGTGAGGGATTTTTTTAATGTGTCAAAAGAGCATTGAGTGGCTTTGTCCTAGAAAAAGGGAATGTCTTTCTTTAGTAAACATTTAAATCCCTTGGTGATTTTGGCATAGTTGGCGATGAAGCGTCGTAAGAAGTTCGGCTTCCCTTGTAGACTCTGAAGTTGTAAGATTGTGCTTGGGGGGGGCAACTGGATTATTGCCTCCACCTTAAGAGGATCGACCATGATCCCTAGTGTTGACATGATGAAACCTAAAAAATGTCCTGATGTTATGCAAAAGCTACACTTGTTTGGATTCAAGCGAATCCTGAAGTAGCGACAATGTTCGAAGATTAGTCGAAGGTGCATGGGATGATCCGTTTGCTTTCGAGAGCGTGATGCTAAATCATCTAAATAGGCTTCGACTATATTCTTTAGGTCATGAAACGCAAAAGACATGGCCCACTGGAATGTAGCTTCAGCGTTTTTAAGGCCAAAAGGCATCTTACGATAGGCGAATGTACCCCATTGACAAATGAATGTTGTTTTGTGTTGGTCTTCAAGTTTGATTTGGATTTGATTATATCCCGAAAACCCATCCATGAACAAAAAGGCTTCACAACCGGCACATTCATCAATGATCTGGTCAATGAATGGTGTTGGAAAATTATCTTTGGGACATGCCTTGCTCAAATCATGGAAATTGGTACATACACGAATCGTGCCTTTTTTTTTATTGACCGGCATGGGCTTTGACACCCATTGAGTCAAATGAATAGGGTAAATGAAACCTACCTTGAGAAATTTCTCAACCTCAATCTTGATGGTTGCTTCTTTCTTAGGTTTAACTGGATGAAGTTTTTGTCAAACAGGCTTGGCATCATGATACATTGTGATTTCATGTTCAACTATTTTCGGATCGATACCCGGCATTTCCTCATAAGACCAAGCAAAAACATCATGGAATTCTTTGAAAAGATCCGTGTAAATTTGAATCTCTTTGGGGGAGCAATCCATTCTGACGAAGACATTTTCCACGATGCCAGGGTTTCAGGAGATGTTGATACGTATGGTTTCAACGATAGTCACCATATTGCCTTCAGCATAAATTTCGTGTGTAGCTAAGAGGTTAATAGGACATGGTTGATCTCCCATCATGGTAATGGTGAATTCTCTGGCTTTGATTCGGCGTAACTCAGGGAGAAAGTATGATCTGTGATGAAGATCTTCCCAAGGTTTGTCCGAACTATTCATTGCTTCTATTACTGCTTCCTCAGAAGGAAAGACTAAGTTTAACAAATTGATGTTGGCGAGAGAACCCTGAGCCCAAATAGGCTCTAGCAGTGGATCTAACTCTTGTGCGGGAGTTAGATCAAGGTTAGCTGAAGCTTGATGGACTAAAGAGTACGCTACTTCAATGGCCAACAAGGGCATGGACATGCCTGAGTGCCCTGTCTCATCCATCATGGCTGATGGGGAAGGAAGAATCCAAGGATCCTCAATGTAAGTCATGCGGAACAACAAAACTTGAAAAATATCAACCTTATGGTGATTAGATATAAATTTGACATCGTCTTGAGGAGGTGGGTAATCGAAGGTACCCATCAAGGATGGGCACAATCCAACTCCTACGTTAACGACACCTGGTTGAGGATTATCTATCATTGGGACTGTGGATGCCCCCAAAGCTGGGTCAGGTCTGGAGAAGGATAGTTGATCGATGGTCACTATATGGACTTCGTGTGGAAACAACAAGACTCAGAAAACTGTAGCAACCATAGCTTGCATAGCGTAAGTCCAACTCCATCCTAACAAGAGATTATAGTCAAGGAGAGCATCGACTACATCTACTTTGACACACACGGTCTTCCCTCCTAACTGCACCGGGAAAAAAGGAATGATGCCATGTGGTTGGAAAGAAAGACCGTCGAAAGAAGTGAGGAGAATAGGTGATGGAGACAAAGAAGGCTAGCCAATGGCCTTCCAACATGCTGATGACATAACACATGTTAAGGGGCCCTTGTCGACCACCGTGCAGAAGGTATTCCTTGTAAAAAATTTCATGGGATGAGCCACTACTATCTGAAACGCGACGTGGTAAGGCAGACGAGGTTTTAAGTCAGTTGTATCTAACATGATGGTACCTAGATTACAAGTCTCAGTAGAGCCCAACATAGTTAACAAGTCTTTCCTCTGAGCAGGGAAACTTTGGAGGACCTCCAAAGAAGACATCGCACAAGGGGTTTGTGATAAATCCTCCACCACAGAGTAATTTTGGGTGGCCCTTGTGTTTGGGTTGTGACAAGATTTCTTAAATGCACCCTTTGGAATGTGTTTCATTGTTTCTCCCAACATCTTCTTAACCTGTAGAGGAAGAGATGGGAGCTCAACTTCTTTACCCTTCTCAGAGGCACTTGGTTTACTATAGTCATGTGCTAGTCGTTATGAAAGCATCACCCCTAACCATATATACATTCATGGATGAGGGATTGTTTGGGGGAGGGCAGGTTTCTTGGTTGCCCCCTTCGGCACTTGTAGAGGCTTGAGTTAAAATTTTCCCATATTGAAAGGGATTAGTCAACACTGTCTGTTGTTTTTGTGTGACAAACTCTTGGGCCTCTGCAAGTTGAGGACAAAGATGGGCTCGGTGGTCTTCCGCAGACAAGTTGCACAGATACCTCACCTTCCGTTTTTCTGTGGTGTCCCCACCAACATTATCAGTGGGTTTTTTATCCCCCTTACCCTTCTTTCATTGTTTCTTCTTCCCTTCAGGCTGCTAGGTGGCCTTTGGGTTAGTCAACTTCACAGAGTGTACTTCCGACGTTTGGGTAGGAGGAGCAGCCAAAGTAGTAGTTTGGCTGGCCGCTAAGTGTTGGATAGATAACTGTTGCAATTGTTTTGTCAATTTCTCAACGGGCTTGGTTTGTGCGGAACTAACAATACCATCGGCATGTGGTCCATCTCTCTGTCTAGTTTTATCCAGTATCGATCGTGGTGCATCCGGCAGGATGTTGTATAATAAACCAGACTAAGAATAGATGAGCTCAAACTGTTGAGCCCTCATGATGGCATCTTCTTGGGAGAAAAACCCAGAAATTGCGACGTCTTTGGATAATTGTGGGACCAGAGACTTAAGGAACCACTCAAGAAGGAATGATGGTGGGACTGGTACTTTAATTAGACTCTTCCAGTGTCTCCACTCTCAGATATGATCATAGATATGGTACGCTGTTGTCTGTTCGAAATTAGAAAGAAAATTTGTGCCAGTGTCATATCTCACAGGTAACTGGAAATGGTTAAGGAAGGCCATCACCAGTTCACCAAAAGAAGAGTATCTTGAGCGATCGAGCTCGATGTACCATTTCGCAGCACTCCCGATAAGAATGCATTCAAATAATTGCAGCTGTACGGAGTCATCTTCCAATGAGTTAGATGAACACCAAAGATGGAAGGTAGTCACGTGATCACCTGGATCTTCGTTAGGCTTGGCCTCAAACTTTGGAATGCCTGAAGGAAACTTCATTGGCATAGGAGGCCAACATGGATCGTGACAAATAGGATCATTTAACAACCTTGTCAAATATGGCAAGTGTAAGATCACCAGGAATGGTAGTTTGGGTTGCTACTGATAACCTGGGAAAAAGGGTCCTGGAGTTTGACTGGCACCAGGTTGCCAAGAAAAGTTTAGCTGCTAGCCTGGATTCTGGTAGAAACCATGGCCCTGACCAGCATAAGGATTTTGCATCTTTGGAGACATCATTGGCTGATTTCCCATAAAGGACATAGGATGTTGGGCATGCATCGTGTTTGAAGGACTTTGGGAAGGATTAAACCATGTCGATTATGATGGAAGAGGCATAGTAGTTTGTCCAGGGTTCCATTGAATGTGGAAATAATTACCCCAAAAGGACATTCCAGATGAGGGAACAGATCCTTGTCCTGAGTTCCAAGGTCCTGCTATATGTGCCACCGGCGTAGGAATAGTACCCTGTGTCGGAGTAGACTATCCAAAAATGGGAGTGCCCCCTGATGGGAAAGCGATGGATGTGAAAGTGTTGTTACCAAACGTCACGTTCCAAACAAACGGTGATGAACCTATTGACATACTATGCGTAGGTGTTCCTTGACTCCCAGATCCAAATAAACTATTGTGTGCAGGTTTCCCTGTGGACTGCTGATGCGGACCACCAAGAAAAGGGGATGAAGGAGGAATATGACCTCCGACGTAAGGAAAAGAATTAAAAGGGACAGGAGTGCCCCCAAGTTGACCTTGCAGAGGAGCGTTAGAGCTCCCTACCCCCAGACCCAAAGTCTGTAAAGTGGAGTAAGTGAGTGCAAGACTTGTACCTGAACTAGGCATACCGTATGAGAACGGAGGGCCTGTCGCACTAGGTGTAAAGGGGGTTGTGGTCACTGCCATAGATGGGGTCGGTCCACTCTGTGACATAGTTGCGGCCAAGACCATGGTGGCTCAGACCGATGATGGTAAGTTAGAAGATGATTCTCCTATGGTAGCAACTGTGGTGGGAATGGAAGAATTCCCAGAAGAAGTAACAACGTTTGTCTCCATAGCTGTGTGAGGCACTGATAGGCGTTCATAAAATTGGATTGGTACAATAACCTGTGGCCAAGTATCAGTGGTTGGGGTTTCAACTGAGCCAATATTGGCAGTTTATTCCTCTAGGATTTGTTCAGGCACAATGGTTTGTAACTCGATCACTTCAAAAGACCCTTGTTGGTCTAGCTTCTGCCTCAATGGTGGTGGGGGTGGCTCCAGTATAACTGGCAGCAGGCCCAAAAGACTTCATGACCGACGGAGCTTAGGATCCTCCACTGTGTGAGAAGATCCAAGACATGCTAAGGTATTATACACGTTCAAACAGTAACACACACTAAAAAATAATCCCCTAAGAGATAAGACAAGCAATCACTAAACTATTTGGAAGAATAGTTACAACAACCAACACTAGAGAAACTTACCGGTGCAAGTGAAAATTGAACACAAAATCACACTCCAGGTATACTCTGCAAAGCATGGCCCAATGTATATCCTAGGTACCACGGTATACCCCCGCAGTCACCCGTGTATGTCCCTAAAAATATTGGCAACTAGGTTGCCAACACGCGAACAATCACCAGGTGGGTACAGTTGAAAGTTGGGTAGACCACAATGAGAAGGGTATCAAGCCCAAAACTTGTCAAGGGTATCGAGAGAAAATGGTATGGAAGAAAACTAAGGACCTCTAATGGATTCGATACCCACAAAGCCCCATGGCAAATGCAAATGATGGAATCCCAAAACAAGCCCTCGATATGTGTTCTCCACTACGATTGATCTGGCTTTGGAAGGGTTATCTCCGCTACCTTTCCGCACATGACCTCGTGTTTATCCCTTGTGTTATAGGGGGGTCCCAGATAAATTTCATGAAACTAGACTTCTACACTCCCTATCAAAGACTCTAATGTTTGGTTTTGAATGGCCTTGGAGAGTTTCCTCTCCAACCTAATCCAAGGCTCTAGTCCTAAACTAGTTTGTGAACCCTACAAAAAAAAAGTCTAATAAATTTTAAATTAGTGTTGCTTTTATGGGTTTTCTTACGTCACGAGGTATGAAGGTGAAACTGATGATGTGTAAAGACAAAAGTAAAAATGAATGAAAAAATTCTAGAAACAAAAAGGCTTTTAATAAATGCAAAATTTCAGAAACTTTTCAGAAAGAAATAATTATTTTTCTTTTCAATTTTTCTAAGATTTTATGCAGCAATTATAAAGGAATTTCTCTCGACTATGAGCTACTTACGCTCTAAATGCACTGCAAAAAATTACAAAATAAAAGACTTCTCCCTAGCTAATGATGCAGAAACATACTTTTCAAACAAAGAAGAAAATGAAAAGAGATTTTTTTTTTTTTTAAGTGCAAATAAAGCAACAAAGGGAAAATACCGACAAGTACAAAACCAAGAAAAACAAATTTTGTCTTAAAGCATATATCGCAAGGAATCAAAGTAAAAACACACAATGGAAATCAAGAAAACAAAGACTCCTACTCATGTCTAAAAACCATAAAACAAAATTTTCTTTTTATATTTTCTGTCAACTATCAACTGAGAAAAAACAAGCTAAGGGTAAGAGGCCCTAACCTACTGACTGTTCAACCCTAGAATCAAACACCTGAGAGGAACACTTCTTGACAAAGGAGGGGATGACTGCCCCACCCTGGAAAAAAAAGTAGCCTGTCAAGCACGCTACTGTCACTAAAAAAACACGTGTGTGAATGTGTGTTGAGCTGAAACAGGACGCGTTTACACGCGGGCTGACCTTGTACAGGTCGTGTGTATGTATAACTTCTAAGAAAAAGATAACAACAGGCAGTCCAGACCAGGAAGAGGCCTCTGGTATTGACAAATAGGGTACCTTGAAGGCTTGGATGCTTTTTCCCACAAAAAAGAAAAAATAATGCAAGGAATAACAAGGCAAAAAGGCAATCTGAAATAGGACTATGAACCAACAAGACTCAGACAGGATTCCAAAAAACCCCCTGATAATGTATAATTCTGAAAGGGAAGAAGTGGATTGCCTCTATAGGTCTCTGGACCCCCACATTCTATTGTTATCCCTACAGCTAGCGTTCACACGCGGGCTGTAAAAGGATAGGGCGTGGGTACACGTGTGCAGGCCTTATGCAGGCCGCGTGTACCTCTGTATGTCCTGACAACTACCATCAAGTAGTAGTCAGGGAAAACTGGTATGAACAACCAAGCTCCATGCTCACTCAAACCTTACAGAAAAAGATAGGAAAAGAAATAGAAAATCTAATCTTTTAAACTACCCAAAAACTCAACTAAATCCGGAAACCCTAAAGAGTATCTTCCCCAGTATGGTCGTCAATTTTGTTGTTGGGAAAAATACCCTATGGACTAGCAAACTAGGGTCAGACTTGCATGCAGATTTTGACCGTAAAGAAATTAATTTTTAACCTACCACCCAAAATTTAAACCCCTCTTTCACAATACATGCATGGAAAGGAACTACTAACGTTGTTACTGATGTTTGGTGTAGATCCTCCATTACGCTTCGACCGCTTGCTTATGCTACTCCTTCCAATGACAACCTGTAGTCAAAGAAAACAACAATGCATTCATGCTACTTTAATACTTGAGGGTTAGAAATTAAGCATAAATTAACCAAACCATAGATAACTCATGCATTGGGACAGGAAAAGTATTCTTTTATTATTTGAAAAATGAATCAAATTACAATCAAAGTCAAGACCAGCCACTGCTCCTTGATCCTGATCCTGGGCTCCTCTTCATTTGTCCTCCAACTACTTTGTGTTAAATCTCCTTTGGCATGAGGAAAGGCTAAAGGGTTGGGACAATGGATTCAGCAAATGGGTAGAGTTTCTTTGCTATATTTTTCCTCCTCCAAATGGTACCCCTACCCCTTCTTTTATAGGCTAGAAGGAGCTAGGNNNNGTACCCCTACCCCTTCTTTTATAGGCTAGAAGGAGCTAGGGTTTTGGACGAACCCTCGGCCATGCATGGCTGGGAGTTAACTGACCCATAGCTTTTTGTTCCATCGACAACTTTACTATTTTTGGGCTTTGTTAGGTACACGTGGGTTGTAGAGGGCCTGCCAGTGTGCACACGCGTGCAGTAATGGGTTAGGGCACGTGGGCCTTGACACAAAAGGATTTCCAAATAGTTGTTTAGCAGATGTTTTGGCAATGAAGGGATATGAGTTGGCCTGATGCCAGGTAAGCATGTGTGGTGAAATTTAGGGTTATAACAATGTGATTCTTGTCATCTTTATTCATATCTTTTTCTATCTATTTTGGAATGAATTTCCAAACATGTGTATTCGCTACGCAACGCCCCTTGTTCACACCACTTAGAAAAGACATTTCTTCTAAAATCTAACTCTGAATTTTCCCGCAGCGGTGCTCTGAGTTACTTCCCGTGTTTTCACCCCACCACACATTACGATTTTACATTGAATATTGTTGCTCACTTAGCCTTATCCTCTCAAGTCCAGTCACCGAGTCATTTGTCTCCGCCATTTTCTCAAATCGACTCCATTGACCAAGTCTTAATTTCTTGCGCCAATATAACCAGAACCCATTATATCAAAGGTGTCAAATCTAGCCACTGCTTTCAAAGCCATATCTCGCACAGAGACCGTGCCTCCTGAGAGAGCCATCTCTAGATCCCAAAGGCTAGTTTCGGGTCTCAAAGTTGGTTGAAAAAGTTACCTTCATTGTTTGTTTACCAGTCGAACATATTTACGGAGTGCTAACACACTTCTAACTCACTTTTCTACAAATAGTAAATTCTCCACTTCTAGTTACAACTAAATTATTTTTAATTATTTTCTTATTGCAACAACTTAACCCATGACTAACTCCTAGTTTCACCCACTTGACTAGTCAAATTCTTCTAGGATATTCTAGAATTAATTTGACTTCTTTGACGTTCTATATAAATCATGAGGGTTCTCCACTTTACCAGGCGATAACTCTCTAACTGTGAGTTATGTGATGTTTCACATATCACCATAAATGGCATGACATGTACTATCCATCTAGAATAGTCTTACTTGAAAATATATTAAAATCCATACCGTTATACATCAATCAAGCTAAAGTCCCTTAATCATACTATTGGGGCTACAAAAAATTTCTATAGGACTTGCTTCAAGGGTTGACATCAATGACAACCAACCCAATTAATCAACACTAATTAAATTTATTTTTTACTTATTGGATGTGATATTAAACGATTGTTCTCATGATCATTCTGACAGGTTAGACCCTTTTTATTCACAAAACAATGGGAGCAACAAGGCTGAGAAAGGTATTCGAGTTCCTTACTGAATAACGAACATGGCAGAATAGTGAAACTCATATGAACATTTTTCAACAATTGATTTATACTATTGTAATTAAAATCTAAAGGAGTTATAATATTTAGACATGATTCATACATTTCAAATATTTCTAGACTCCATTTTTTTTCTATCTCAATATTTTTCCTCAGAAAAAAGCATAATTTTAGTCCTTGTACAAGACAAAATTACGTTTTGTAGGTTCTTCTAGAGCACAACACACCAAAAGTGTGTGTAACGATAAGGAAATTATTTGGCTATTGAAAGCTCGCATTGCCTTGTCTACCATTGCATATTTAAAAAATCACACCCAAAACAAGGTGGAAAGATACTATCTACATAATATGAGTCCTTTATATACCGAAAAAAAAAACACCATCTTTGTGGTTTCTATTTACCCTCTGTTGGTATCCAATATCTGTTCAAAATTTCCAACCACTATAGTGTTGATGTATAATAAGATTTTGGAATAAAATGTTGTGCATAAAAAAGAGAGAAATATCCATGAAGAGGCTGAAAAGGAGAAAAATAGCATTGATCATAACTTCTTGCAAAAGGATTTTTGTCTTCCAAATTGTCTTCAATCCTGCAAGTTCCCTTAATCTTCTATAAAGGGTATATGATAAAAGGAATTTGTGTCTTCCCATTTTGTTCCAATATTGTGCCATTGTCCTTGAGAGAGTAGAAATCCCTCTTTGGACAATGAATCTGCTACCACGTTCCTGTCCATGTATACATGAGAAATGACCACAGTATCAAAAGTGTCCAACAAACTAAATATTTCCTCCATAATAGGACAAATAAAAATACTTTGACAAGTTTGATATTTTCTTGTCCAGTTAATGACAATCATAGAGTCCCCAAAATTTTGTATTTGTTGTATTCCTTTTTCTCTAGTGAAAAGAAGTAAAAGATTCAGCTCCATGAGTTCAGCATAGTTGTTTTTCCTCCTACCTAATCCCATTTTTAAATGAAAGAAATGGTTATATGAAAAATACAGGATAATTCCTCCTCCACAATTGGTGTTTTTAGAGGTTCCATCGAAAAAATCCCAAGGTTTTGATGAATCTATAACCTCTTGTTGCCTTACTCGGAAATTTGGTGCATCTTTGGACTGGGGAAAATGGGATAGGATTTATAGGCATTGTGCTACGATTACTTTTGCAATTGAATCTTTTTCCTTAAAAATTCTTGTGTTCCTTGCTAGCCATATTCCCCAACTTATTAAGAGTGGAAGATCTTTTATCTCCTTATTCCTTTGGTCACATGTCCATGTTGGTTGTGGAGCTTGATTATATTCTTGATTCATAGGTATTTTGTTTTCGTCCATGTTTATACCCTATGAAGACTTTACACCCCAGAAGTATGTACACTCTTCCACATGGGGGAGTGCAGAGGGGGGTTACCCCTCTACGGGGTTCGGGAGGAGCACCACCGGGTATGTTTTTACTATTGGTGGACCAACAGTAATTTTGATTTAGAAAATACAACAGGTTTTTTCACTTTCAACAACAAAGGCAGAGTATGTTGTTGCTACAGAGGCTAGTAAAGAGATGATTTGGTTACAAAGGTT
>CBVK0100043303.1:15232-36762 GCA_900067695.1 Picea abies
GATGATTTGGTTACAAAGGTTTATGGAGGAATTGGGAAAGAAGCAGGAGACTAACAGGTTGTACTGTGAGAGTGAGAGTGCCATTCATCTTATGAAGAATTCAACCTTCCATTCGAATACTAAGAATATACAATTTAGGTACCACTTCATATGATCTGCCTTGGAAGATGGACATTTGAAGTTGGAAAAGATACACACTAGCCAAAATCGTGCAGACATGTTAACAAAAGGAGTAACCAGGGAAAAACTGAGTTCCTGCTTAGTTTCAGTTGGTATTCAAGAATGAATATGAAGATGAGAAATATTCCAAGTCCAAGAAGGTTCATAGCCCAACATATACAACATCGGTGGAGTTCTTTAGATTAATCTCCAAGTGGGAGATTATTGGTTGTGGAGCTTCATTATCTTCTTGATTCAGAGGTATTTTATTTTCAGCCGTTTTTATACCCCATGAAGAATTTACACCCGAGAAGTATGTACACTCTTCCACTCGGGGGAGTGAAGAGGGGGGTTTACCCCCTCTGTGAGGTTCAGGTGGGGCTATACCCCAAGTAGGGAGTTCCGAGGGCGAAGACCCCAAAGGAAAAATTTCTTGGTAAATTTATATTGTAATTTCACTATAAATCTGGACCGTTCATTATAAGGTCCCAAATCTGATGGTAGAAGTTATGTTAGGGTTTTTTCCCTTGGAAGGAAACCCTCTTTTGTGAGGGAAATGTATTGTGGCTTTGTATTATTGGGGAATATTGTATTTTGAGATAAGATTTTATGAGATAAAGAAGAGGAAGTTACAAAGGGTTTGTTGTAGGTTGTATCCCTCCATATGATGGATAATAATAAAGGAAGGACTTGACAATTTCTCTAGTGGACGTAGCCCACACTGGGTGAACCACATAAATCTGTGTCTCTCTTGTATTATGTATCTTTTGTGTTTTGTTTCCTCATTTGTTTTATTTGATTGCTCCATGGTCCTGTTTTTCTAACAGTCCAGTTCTTCCAAGCCAACTCCAAAGAATCTCTATTCCATATGCAGTTTTGGTTTGGGCTATTGAAATTTTATTTTCGTACTTTCATGGTGAAAGTACATGTCATGAGGATATGGAAGGTGGATTCAATTGCATTTTTACAAAGAACACATCTCCCTGGACCTTCTATTTGATGCATATTCATAATTTCCCAAGTTGGGATTTGATTGTTCAAGGCTACCCACTTAAATATTTTGTCCTTTTGGGGGAATTTCATATCCCAAAGGCCCTTTCGCCACCATTTGGGATTTTTTTGTGAGTTTATATTTAATGCTATGTATACCACTTTTGGAGTATAGGATCCTAGGGGGTCTTTCTTCCACACTAATTCATATTCCCTATCTATGAGACTTATATGTCCTCTTATGAGTGATGTAATGTATATTCTCATCAGATCTGCATAAATCATGTTTAATCCTAGCAAAGTATCATTTTTCCATCCTTGATTCAATAAAAATTTTGTATGAGGGTCAACTAGATGAGAGAGGTAGAAGATACCTTTCTTGTGAAGCTGGGAAATTAGGTCCTACGAAATAATATGAGAATTCCCATACCCTGGCCAGGGATCAGCTCCAATACGAAGATGATTTTCTTTACCCACCCTCAAAGAAAGACTGTCCATGACCACTGAAAACAAGGAGATCATCGCTTTCCAAATAATCGAACCATTTGTTGCATATTTGTTTGGGGTTATGATCAAATATTCAATTGAATATGGGGAGATGTATTTTTTCAAGACTACAAGAGACCGCAGACTGGATACTGAAATGAGGCTCTAGCCAGTCTTTGCTCCAAGGGCCTTGGAAAACAAGAAAATGTTTTTGAGTCCCCAACCTCCCAGGGCCTTTGGAATTCCTATACCTTCCCACTTTTCCCATGGCTGAATATACTTATCTCCAGTCCCAGACCAAATGAAATGAGCACATAGGCTTTTGATTTTTCTAGCACCCCTTTAGGAATCCATGGTAGCGACATCAAATAAACTGGTATGAATTCCAATACGGATTTGGTCAGAGTGAGTCTACCTTCTCTAGATAACCATATAAATCTCCATCCATTTAATCTTTTCTCTAATTTAGTTATCAACCATTTCCAATATTCTTTCCTATAACTGCTCGGATTTAACTAAAAACCTAAGTATTTTAGTCCTTTTGAAATATCCTGAAAAGTGAAAGGAAAAAACATATGATATACTGCCATTTCCTCTCCATCCATTTCAAAGGTAGTGATGGTTGATTTTTTGGCATTTATTATCATCCTTGTGGCCAGTCGGAACAATGATAAAATTTCATGCATAATTTATGCATCTCCAACTTTCCCATTACAAAAAATGAGGACATCATTCACAAATAACAAATGAGTGATCCTCATCCCTAGTGCAGCTAGTATTCCTTGAAAATTCCTTGCCCTGGCTACTAATTATATAGCTTTACTCAGTCCTTTGACTACCAAAATGAAAATTAAAGGGGATGAAGGAAAACCTTGACATAGACCCCTTTCTAAGTTGAAAAAGCAAGAGGTTACCCCATTGATGAGGGCTACAAAGGATACTAAAGAAATGCATGCCATCACCCATTTTATAAATGGGACTTGAAAACCGAGGTGAGTAAGAATAAGTCGGATATAAGACCAATTCACTCTATCATAGGATTTTGAGAGATCAATTTTTAGGATTGATCACTTTTATCTTGCAGTATTTATACTATGTAGACCTTCTTGAGCTACCCATATTTCCTTGTGTATCTATCGCCCTTCTAAAGACCCAAATTGTTCCTTGGAGATGGCCTCCGATAAAAAAAGGATTTAGTTGACGAGATATGATTTTGGAAATAATTTTGTAAATTAAATTACACATTGATATTGGCCTGAAGCCATCAAAATTTTGAGGATCATTTACCTTAGGAATGAGGGTGATAAAAGTAGTATTGAAGGGTCAATGTATTCTACCATTGATATGAGATTCATTGATAACATTTAGTAGATTTGTTTCCATTAGATCTAGAAACTCCCTGAAGAATTCTATTATCCATCCATCTGATCCAAGGATTTTATCCTTATGGAATCTTTGTAGAGTTTCTTTAACCTCTGCTTCTGTGACTTCGACAAATAAATATTGATTCCCTTGTTCATTCACAAATCTTGGGAGATACAAAGCCATCTTTATTATTTCTACAATATTTGCATTCTTGTCCGCTTTGAATAAAGACTGCAAGTGGTTTTTTCCCATATTTGCTAGACCTTAAAGGAAGTAATGGATCTTCCCTCATGGTCCTTTAAACTCCATATGGTTTTATCATCTCTCCTCCCTTTTGCATAGGCTTGAATTTTTTTTGTATTTTCATCTATGTTTTCTAGCCAAATAACTCTACTTTTTAGACTCCATGTTTCCTCTTGTTCCGCCAATAGTAGTCTATTCCTGACTTCAAGCCTTTTCATATTGTCAGGAGAAAAATCTATCATGAACCATGTCTCTAAATCTTCTTAAATAAGCCTCCGTTGATCCTCAATTATTTGGAGCTCCTATTCCTATGATTTTTGTTTTGCTTTGCCCAAGGGATAGCCAATTTTTTTTATTCTTTTAAGGTTTTACACAAATTGAATACCTGTTGGAGTACCTTCTATATCCCTTATGTTAGACCAATTTGACTTGACCAACTGCTGAAAGATTTCATCTTTCAACCAAGAGGAGTTGAATTTAAATTGAGTTGTTGGATTTTGGGGGCCTCCTTCCATTCAAACCAAGTTGGGGAATGATATGATTCACCTCCAATACCAACCCATTCATGAAATTGGAAATGAAGCATCGCTAAAGTTTCATAGATCAGAAAACGAGCCAATGTTTTTGCAATACGGACCTCCCCTACCCTCATATTCCTCCAGGTGGGTAACATTTTTAAGGGGACTATATCAATGAGGAGGATACTAAAGAAACCTTCTTGGTTGGCTGGGTGGGTTGAGGGGCCCTAACTTTCAGCTTCCTCCAAGGAGAAATTTAGATCTCCCCAAAGAATTAGGAGGTCGTTCTTCAATAAATTTTTACCAAGCAGGTTTACCCAAAAAATGATCTGGTATGTATGAGGGATGTAAAAATTAATTATTCTTAACTCCTTTCCAATCCCTTCGACCAGAAAATATCCCTCTAAGCCTCAGTCAAATGCCTAGTAGTTTAAAATTTTCATGCTTCGAGCTCTCCATCCAATGACTAATCACCTCGACTGACCTCTAAAATCCAAACCCAAAAAAGACCAGCCTAGGAAGAGGGAAGAAAGAAGTTTAGTAGTCATGTCTTCGTCTGCTAGAGTTTCTTGTAAAAGAACAAAATCTAGTTGGCTTGACAAAATCAACCTCTTTAGTGTGGATTTTTTTGGGGAAATTGCCAAACCCATGCAATTGAAAGTAATAAGTTTCATGGGTGAACCCATACCAAGTTTTTTGCTACTCTAAGTGTGCCAACAATTGACTTTTGTCGCCTAGAGGTAATGTCGACCAATGCTCGGGATTGTTCCTTGAAGAGATGGGATTTTCTACCTCGTCTCTTTTTTGTTTTCTGAATCTCTAGATTTTGACCCAACCCTCTATGATCTGAGTTGGGAATAAATATTGTTTTGTTACAGATTTGATATCAAATGATTGAATCCTCAGACTCCTTGGAAGAAGAATCCCCACAAAAAATGGTGTCCCATTCACTAGAGTTTGAGGGCTGTAAATTTGTTGTAATAAACCCCTCCACATACGATGTTGGTTGATCCGAGAAATATGCTTTATCCTCAAAATGGTAGAATAGGTCTGCAGCCTCACCTTGATCCAAATAAACCTAGTTTTCAAGGCCTAGAGAATAATAAGTTGTTCCTTGACCTTGAAGTTCAGCCTGGATAAAGCCTTGTTCTATCGAAAGGGAAGGAGAGCACATCAACACCGTAGGATCCTAGAACGACCAGGAAAGGTTATTTGTAGCCGAAGATGGAGAAAAACTGCATTGTATGGGAGAAAGTGGGGCTTCGCATCGATGATTATATGAACCACACCAAACCATAGATCTAGGAAGGGATAAAATGGAACTATTCAGTGATGGAGAGAATCCACAACCCCCAGCTCCACCGATCCAAGAAAAGGCTTCTAGATCTTTCCTGTGGTAGAAGCCAAAAACCCATGAGAACTGAGAAAATAATTCTCCATGCTATACCAACGGTATTCCACCCTCCATATAGACCATTAGGGGATGTATGGGGATGGAAATTTCCCCATCCAGGCCAACAATTCTTCTAGCTCCGAAGAATAATCCACCACGTCATCATAGTTTGTCATATTGTGAAAACTGCACCTCTGTAGGAAAACATTTATAGTTTATTACCTCCTGACCACTTTGAAGACCATCTATCGAACCCTATAGTCAATATTGCATGGGTTTTCCAATAGAAAATGATGCAGGAGCATCTCTCCATGTCAACCAGCCAGCCAGCCACGTTGAGCGCGTGCATTTAGATGTTGAAAGGGAGGCGTAGTCCTCATTCAAATTTGAATTGAATGTAATTAAATGCTTAGGCTGGTGAGCCATAGAAGCCATGCCTTTGTGCAGGCATTAGGTAGATCAGCCTTTATTGTAGATCGACTGAGATCTAGATCTAGACGCTGGACTTGACAAACATTTATTGTAATTGAATAGGGTAGGTAGACCTGGAGGGAAGTGCTCTAAGAGCCCTCTCAGGTAAGAGAGATTTTCAGATCTCATTTTGAAAGGGAAGATGAGAAAATTTGTGGAGCCAGAGAGAGTTTGAGAACACCATTGTAAATTCAGGCATTTGCCATTGTTAATATAACAGAGAATTTGTTCCTACATTTTCTGTGTTGAATGGATGTCTGTGTGTTCTTTTATATGCTGTGAATGTATGTTTGTTAATCATTTTCAGGGAGTCTGTTTGATTTCAGGTTGAATATATTTGAGGCTTCACACCAGGAGGGTGTGATAGAATGCTGAGGGTTCTGAGAGCCGTGCACAGAGGTTGCATTTCTGAACTCTACAGAGTCAGACAAAGATGTGCTGAGGCACAGAAGCTGAAGTAAAAAACTTAGAGGAAGAAGACCTCAAGGTTGTTGAATACCTTGGAGGTAAGGCTGTGTGAGAGAAACACAGTTGCAGACAGAATTCTACTGTGAATTATGTAGAGCTCTACCAAGTGGGCATTGATCTAGTGCAAGGAGTGCACAGAGGAAAGAACTCAGCTGTGAGTTCAAAAGAGACAGAATCACTAAGGATTCTGAGAGCTCTGCCAGGTGGGCATCGAGCGAGTGCATAGGTGCACATGAGAGGAAGACATAACCGTTGAATGGTCTATGGAAGAAAGGAACTCTGCCAGGAGGGCATCGAGTCAGGGTGTAGGTATGCACAGAAGTGGAAAGAACTCTTTGAGTTCTGTGAGCTTAAGGGAAGAGTCCACTGAAGGATCTTCATGGGGTTATTGAATACCCAGAAGGACTCAACAATTTAGTTGCTTGAGCACCAGGATAGCCAGGAAGGCGTCAAATTCTCCATCGAAGGGAGAAGAGGGACAAAATACTCCAAGGGGTCTGAGTGTTTGCAGAAGCTTAGGAGGAACAAAGTTCTCATACACGCATCGAAGCTCAGAGTGAAGGAGTTCGCAGAGAGAAATGAAGTAAAGGTCGAGGCTTTTGGAACCTTGGAAATTCTACCAAGGCAGGAAGAAAGCGCAATAAGCTCAAGAGGAGTAGCGTCAGTGGTCGGATCAGTAAGAGAACAAATATGGAACATTTATTTACACGTCCAGGAGGAGCTCAGAAGGAGACTACAGAGGAGGAGACCGACAACCGTTGGATCTCACTCAGAAATACCGTAAGTTGTTGGATCAGGAGGAGTTGCGCACAGTTTAGCCTTTGGAGGAGGAGCACATAAAAGAATAGGTTTGGGTTGTCAGATCTAAGCAGAAAACCCGACAACCGTCGGATCTTCAGAATCTGCACGATAATTAGCCATTGTGATATCAGCCATCGGGAAATCAGGATTCTATAGGTCGTGAGAATCGGTACACCGACAACCGCGAAATCCCGATGGAGGATCTGGTCCATCCGTTGGCACAGGACACATGGCAGAGATCTAGCGCCATCGACACTTTCATGTATCGGGAAATAGACATTCTCGTGGTCGAGGGAGCCAGGACATCGAAAGTCCTGAAATCATGACATAATCGGGACCGTCCTTTTGGAGAGGATGCATGGCAGCAATCAAGCACCACCGGGGAAAGCCCAACATGAGGCTTCATTGATAAATCAGGAATCAAATTTTCACGAGTCCCGTGGACATTGACAGTTTGAATCGCGAAATTGCGATACTCGATTTCCCAATCATGATGGAGGTGGACCCCAGAGGAGTCGACAAATCGGGAACTCCGTGACCAAGAGGTCAGGGAATCCATAGAGAAAACACCGATACAATCAGATCCATCCATATGTGGGACATGTGGCAATCATCGAGATCCATCGGCGTTTGGTCCCATCGGGAAATCGAGAATCCCGTGGACGTGGTTTTCGTGCACCTTGAAATCACGATCTTCAAAACCCCGATGAGTGGGGGCCAGCTGCCATCACACCAGAGAAGGAGGACATAGGCATAGTGGAGGCCCGTTGTCAGTGATCCGGAGGAAGTCGGGGATCGGCATATCGCGAATCTCGTAAGCGTATGCACTTTGAAATTGGAAACCCTGAAACCCTGATGAGAGGTTTGACTATGGTCATGGGGTAGTGGTCACGTGGACCAGGAGCTGAGATAGGAGGGCTAGCTGAAGTTATAGCACATCAAGATTCGGAGAATAATGAGTCCAGAAGACATGTGAATTTCGGCATCGTAAGGTCCGAAATCTCGATAAGGGATAAGACTGTGGTCACGAGAGGAGGTCATATGGAACCAAAAGACTAGCCCAAGGGGACTAGCGGAGTTGGAGCACGTCGGGAATCAGAGGATCGTGGATCTAAAGGGCATTTCCATTTTGGAATTAGAAAGCCCAAAACCCCAACGAAAGGAAAGACATAAGGATGTGGTCTTGTGAGCATCGTCGTGTGGACTAGGGCATAGCCAGGAGGGACTAAGGTTGGGCAGAGAGCTCATCGACGATCGGGGAATCGAGAGGAAAGTGACTCTCGACATCAAGAAGCACGAAACACCGAACCCCAAAACTAAGTCGGGGACAACCATGGTAAAATGAAAAAGGCCGTGAGACAAAGGGAAAGGACCTGTGGATCAAGTTTTATTAGAGATTCTATTTCGGGGATATAAAGAGTTTCTTCATCTTAGCATAGGGAAATTGATTGATCCTGTGAGGAGGAGAGAGTGATGGGGGTGCGGTCGTATCTCTACTGTGTCAAGTGGTATTAGAGATGGATTCTGTTTGTATATTGTAGACAGAGGAGCTGGAGGGAAAACAAAGTTGTTGGAGGACACTGTAATGATTGTTTGCAGGTAGGCAGCAATCGAGGAGACAGCCAGCAGGACTGTAAGATGAAGCTGGAGACACTCTTGATGTGGAGTGATAGCAGAAAGACTACCAAGGAGGTGGATAAACACAGCAATATGGCTACTAAAGGCCATAAGCATGCTGAAAGGAAGATCCCAGAGCTGATGACTGCAGCAGAAATGGATAAAGAGCTCACTGACATAAAGCGATAGATGGAGGAGCTCGAATTGAAGATGTAGCAGGATAGGAAGCCGAGATGGGTGTATGAATGGACCATGAAGACGCCAAAGATGAAGTGGCCAGTCAGGGAGATGATGGTCATAAGACAGTGTATGCTGTTAAAGGAATGGTTGAGGTATGTTGAAAACCTCAAAGCCACAGAAGAGGAATTGGTTCAGATATGTGAACCAGAGACTGGGGAAAATCTCAACGATTTGGAATCTGAAATGAGATCGACTGATGATCTCAAGGACTACCAAGAGGGAAGAGAAGTAGAAATTCCCATTTTCCAGGAGGGCAACGAGTTGAGATCAGCTGAGGATCTCACAGACTGTCAGGAGGATAGCCAGGAAACTTTTCATTGCCAGCTGGGCAATGAAAGGAGATCACTGCGGGATCTCGAAGACTACCAGGAGGGTAGCAAAAGCATCTTAAACTGCCAGGTGGGCAGAGATGAGAATTTGGGACCATATGAAGGTCTCATGGACTCATAGGAGAGTTCAATTCAGCAGGGGTTGCTGATGAAGATGGGATCGATAGATCTCATAGTCTGCCAAGATGGTAGCGGAAGCATCCCATATTGCCAGGTGGGCAGGGATGAGCAGATGAGACTATCTGTGGGTCTCATAAACTCAAAAGTGAGTTGGAATCAACCAGAGGATATGACAAAGCAGGTGAGACTCTCTGAGGTTCTCATAAATTTAGAGATGGTTTTAGATCAGTAGGTGCATCTGACAGGAGAGGAGGAAGATCAAAATGATATTTTGATGATTGGGGGAATTGGAGTATTCCTACCATGTGCCCAGGAGGAGGCAGAAAATTTTGTTTCAGATGATACAACAACCATAGGGGAACAGTTAGCTATGACTAACAAAAGAAAATTAGAACTGATGATGACTGTCAAAAGGAAATTGGAGCAGACATGTGAGACTGCCCAAGTGAATGAAAGGAAGAATGAGCATTCTGAGGAACGACTCAATGATTTCAGCCAGTGGGTTGAGAGCGATGTAGCATTGGAGCTGACAGCAGAAGAAGAAGCATAAGATGAAGAAGAGAAGAATGAGCATTCTGAGGAATGGCTCAGCATTTTCAGCCATGAAGCTGAAAAGAATGCAACAGAGGAGGTTGCAGAAATAGAGGAAGAAGAGGCAGACAACATATGTTTTGCTAAGTTGTGGAAGTAGATAAAAGCCCTGGAAGAAAGGGTGAAAGTGCAGAGTGTGCACATCCAACAGGTGAAGTTGGAAACTGATGGAGGAGGCATGGGAGATCAGGGTGATCTGCCCATGTGCCAAAAAAAATTGCAGCTGAGGAGACTGCAAGAACAGGACCAGCCATTGGAGTAGCTGGACGAAGTGATAGAAAACATTAGAAGGCTGATGGTAGAGTCAGCAGACACTACCAGCACGGAAAGGTTGAGCAGAAGAGCAGCAGTAGAAACGGCGCAACAACAGTAGTAGTAGCCGAATGGAGCAGATGGGAAGCTCTAGATATTTGTTTGGGATCTAGGAGGATTTCCAATAGCTCAGAGGGAAAGTGCATGAGCAGGAGCTCATGATTTTGCAGCTAGGGAGTTTGATGCAGGAGCATCTCTCCATGTCAGCCAACCAACCAACCACATCGAGCGCGTGCATTTAGAAGCTGAAAGGGAGGCCCCGTCCTCATTCAAATTTGAATTGAATGTAATTAAATGCTTAGGTTGGTCAGCCATAGAAGTCGTGCCTTTGTGCAGGCGTTAGGTAGATCGGCCTTTATTCTAGATTGGTTGAGATCTAGATCCAGATGCTGGACTAGATAGACATTTATTGTAATTGAATAGGGTAGGTAGACCTGGAGGGAAGCGCTCTTAGAGCCCCCTTAGGTAAGAGAGATTTTCATATCTCATTTTGAAAGGGAAGATGAGCAGAGTTGTGGAGCCAGAGAGAGTTTGAGAACACCATTGTAAATTCAGGCATTTGCCATTGTTAATATAACAGAGCAGTTTTTCCTGCATTTTCTGTGTTGAATGGATGTCTGTGTGTGTTCTTTTATATGTTGTGAATGTATGTTTGTTAAGCATTTGCAGGGAGTCTGTTTGAATTCAGGTTGAATATCTTTGAGGCTTCACACCAGGAGGGTGTGACAGAACACTGAGGGTTCTGAGAGCCATGCACAGAGGTTGCATTTATGAACTCTATGGATTCAGACAAAGATGTGCTGAGGCACAGAAGATGAAGTCAAAAACTCAAAGGAAGAAGACCTCAAGGTTGTTGAATACCTTGGAGGTAAGGCTGTGTGAGAGAAACACAGTTGCAAACAGAATTCTGCTATGAATTCTGTAGAGCTCTGCCAAGTGGGCATTGAGCCAGTGCAAGGAGTGCACAGAGGAAAGAACTCAGCTGTGAGTTCAAAAGAGATAGAATCACTGAGGGTTCTGAGAGATCTATCAGATGGGAATCAAGCAAGTGCATAGGTACATAGGAGAGGAAGACAGAACCATTGAACGTTCTGTGGAAGAAAGGAACTTTTCCAGGAGGGCATCGAGTCGGGGTGCAAGTAGGCACAAAAGTGGAAAGAACTCTTTGAGTTCTATGAGCTTAAGGGAAGAGTCCACTGAAGGATCTTCACGGGGTTACTGAATACCTAGAAGGACTCAACAATTTAGTTTCTTGAGTAGTAGGACAGCCAGGAAGGCGTCAAATTCTCCATCGGAGGGAGAAGAGAGAAAAAATCCCCCAAGGGGTCTGAGTGTTTGTAGAATCTTAGGAGGAACAACGTTCTCATACATGCATCTAATCTCAGAGTGAAGGAGTTCACAGAGAGAAATGAAGTGAAGGTCGAGGCCTTTGGAACCTTGGAAATTCTCCCAAGGCAGGAAGAAAGCGCAAGAAGCTCAGTAGGAGAAGCGTCAGCCGTTGGATCGGCAGGAGAAAAAATATGGACCATTGATTTACATGTCCAGGAGGAGCTCAGGAGGAGCCTACAGAGGAGGAGACCGACAGCCATTGGATCTCACTCAGAAATAATGTAAGTTGTTGGATCAGGAGGAGTTGCGCACAGTTTAGCCTCTGGAGGAGGACCGCACAAAAGAACAGGTCTGGGTTATCATATATGAGCAGAAAACCCGACAGTCGTTGGATCTACGGAAGCTGCATGAGAATTAGCCATCGGGATATCGACCATCGGTAAATCAGGCTTCTCGAGGTCATGAGAATCGGGACACCGACAACCGCGAAATCCTGACGGAGGATCTGGTTCGTCCGTTGGCGGATGACACGTGGCAGAGATCGAGCGCCATCGACACTTTAGCGTATCGAGAAATCGGCATTCTCGTGGTTGAGGGAGCCAGGACATCGAAAGTCCCAAAATCCTGACATAATCAGAACCGTCCTTTTGGAGAGGACGCATGGAATCAATTGAGCACCACTGGGGAAAGCCCGACAGGAGGCTTCATTGATAAATCTGGAATCGAAGTTTCATGAGTCCCATGGACATTGACAGTTGGAATCACAAAATCGTGATACGCAATTTCCTGATCGTGATGGAGGTGGACCCCAGAGGAGTCGACAAATCGGGAACTCCATGAGAAAGAGGTTGGGGAATCCGTAAAGAAAACCCTGATACAATCAGAGCCATCCATCTGTGGGACAGGTGGTAATCATCGAGGGCCATCGACGTTTGGTCCCATCGGGAAATTGGGAATCTCGTGGACGTCGTGTTAGTGCACCTTGAAATTGCGATCTACGAAACCCCGATGAGTGGGGGCCAACTGTCATCACACCAGAGAAGGAAGACAGAGGTGTAGTGGAGGCCAGCTATCATCACACCAGAGAAGGAGGACAGAGGCATAGTGGAGGCCAGCTGTCAGCGATCTGAAGGAAGTCGGGGATCATCATATCGTGAATCCCGTAAGGGTATGCACTTTGACATTGGAAACCCTGAAACGCCAACGAGAGGTTTGACTATGGTCACGGGGTAGTGGTCACTTGGACCAGGAGCTGAGCCAGGAGGGTTAGATGAAGTTATAGCGCATCGGGATTCAGAGAATCATGAGTCCAGAAGACATGCGCATTTCGGCATCGTAAGATCCGAAATCCTGATAAGGGATAAGACTGTGGTCACGAGAGGAGGTCATATGGAACCAAAAGACAAGCCCAAGGGGACTAGTAGAGTTGGAGCGCATCGGGAATCGGAGGATCGCGGATCTAAAGGGCATTTTCATTTTGGCATTAGAAAGCCCGAAACCCAGATGAAAGGAAAGACATAAGGTTGTGGTCTTGTGAGCACGGTCGTGTGGACCAGGGCATAGCCAGGAGGGGCTAAGGTCAGGCAGAGAGCTCATCGGAGATCGGGGAATCGAGAGGACAGTGACTCTCGACATCAAGAAGCACGAAACGCCGAACCCTGAAACTGAGTTGGGGACAACCATGGTAAAATGAAAAAGGTCGTGAGACAAAGGGAAAGGACCTGTGGATCAAGTTTTATTAGAGATTCTATTTGGGGGATCTAAAGAGTCGCTTCGGCTCAGCAGAGGGAAATTGATTGATCTTGTGAGCAGGAGAGCATGACGGGGGTGCGGTCGCATATCTACTGCATCAGAAAATGACTGTTTTCCTGAGGCCCTTAGAGATGGGTTACAAAGAGAGCCCATATGACCAAAGGTGTGCTCTTCACGAGGTTGTGGTCCGCAACCATCATCCGGAAAAGGAGAACATGTATATATATATATATATATATATATTTGATTTTTAAATGCAATACCCTTCTCTATGTGTCTGCAATTTAGTTTGGATAGACCTATTAAAATTGTTTTTCATAACTTAGATGTAAAGTCATGCATATCATGGATTATATTGATCTCAAAATTTTAGATCTATCCTATATAGAAATATCTCTCTTTATGCATAAACTATTATTTCTATCCAACAACTTAGATTCAACTACCATATAATGAATATATTTGAACATGTAGTTTTATCAACTCAATAATATACAATTCAATTGCATCAATAAAAATAGCATAGCCATTATATATTTAACAAATAACTTAAATAAGAACTTGGAACACAGAAGGAGTAGCCAAGTTCCACCCGACAATAGAATGGACCATCCAAATCACTTAATCCAATCACCCCCAAGCCTGATCATGAATCTATAAGGGATAACTAAGATTCATGTTTTAGCAGTCCTTTCATTCATTACAATTTCCTAACACATATAGTGCTCAAACAACAACTTCTTCTCCATGTTCTCTACAGAAAGAAATATTTTAATCAGATATTTCCTTTCTTCAACATGCTAAGAAACGTCCTACCTCCTCACACACGTGTACGTATCTCTATTTTATTTTCCGAGGTCTTATTTTTTCCCATCTCTTTTCCCTCCTTGGGGAAATCCTTGATTTTCAAGGTGTGTCAATCATTAGAATTGGCTTCTAACACATGTCCTTACTTGTCCTTTCTTTCCATTCAACTTGTTCCCCACTCATGGATTCATAATCATCTCTTTTTAACTTGTTCTCCCCTTTATTTATTAAATAAAAATCTCATCTCTTACATCTATCGAGTCACTAAAGACACTTGGAAATTCACTGTCTGGTACAATAATTAAATAATTAACTTTCAAATTTACCCACTAACTCTATATTAGAATTTTCCACTCATCGAAATTATTTAGCATGTTGCTTCCTATTGTGTCGAAATCATAACCTTTGATTCAATGTGTCGAATAGTTTCTATAAAAAAAAAACCTGAACATTTCTCAAACTATTTATTATAATATATTAAATAATATAAACAATATTAATATTCAAAAAAATTATAAAAAACAAATTCATTAATTTATCATTACTCCACACAATGTTTTTAAAATATATGTTTATGGACAATATTTTCCACTTAAAATTATGCCGGTCAACACCCTTAAATCACATTAAAAGCAATAACTAGTGAACACTATTACACTGCCTTTTAAATGAATGGACATTGGAAATATTATATGAAAAACATATTTGAATTTCAATATTTTGTTGCTTAAGAAAACTTACTTTTAGGTGTTTTAAACTATTATAAAAATAAAAAATGATGATAAATGAAATAAATTTATTATAATAATATTTTAATTATGATGATGATGATGATGATTAATGTCCACTAAGACAGAACTGGTCGATAAGACCTTAAGAGGTTAAGTGATTACTTTTGATTCTTTAGAATTTTTTTTTTGTGCTCGAAAAGCATTAAGAGAAGCTTTCCAAGATCACCATACTTTTGTTGAGTTAAGAGGTTAGGAAGGTTGGTAGTGTGATAAATATTTTGAAAATGAGATCTAACATGGGTATAGGCTAGACAATCTAAGAGAAAGTGTTTTTCATCTTCAACTTTCTTAGTGTCATAAAGGTGACACACTCTTTCATCCAATGGCGTTTTAGGAATCGACCAACACCCAGTTTCACTATGGAGCTCGTGAGAATTTGTTCTTATCTTAGAAATGCTTATTTTTTTCTTTACACTTGGCAAAACAAATAGATAATTTTGATCGTATAGATTAGGGTTGATTACATATTTATAATAACTTAATTTTATTTTTTCCTCTAACTCTTTATCACACAACATTTTTTCCTTAAATTTTGATTCGACGTTTTTTTTAATAGTATTACTTTATAAAAAAATATTTTTTTTGTGACTTATAAAAATTTGTCATAGACTCCAATTGTATTGTTGATGCCTACTAGGATTTCCTCCAGAAAGAATTCTTGGGGTAAGGAGTAGAGTCATAACTAGACTGGAGCATGTGTGAAGTCTTCCTTCTCAAGACTGAATTTTTTTGTCAAGAAACAAAGGAAGAGCCCTGTCGAGATGTAGAAGTATGGGCCTCCAAATATTTTTTTGTGGTCTTCTAGATTATGTAATATGATGGTAAAGAAGCCTTTGGAGCCAAGTTGTAAACCATAGTTATCTTTGGGTTTCCACCAGTATTGAATCCATTTCACTAGGTCCATTTCTGAGGGACAAAGACCCATAAATTTTCCTCTCAGTGCGTAATCTCACATGTATTTCTTTTGATATTCTAATATAGGTATATTTATCACATATTTGGGGCTCGTAGGAGCCTACGGGATTCATTTTCCAGGTTCCCAAGTGGGAATCACTTTTGCATGGTTTGGGTATGGATCTACTTCCATGGGTTTCTCTTTCGATGAGTCTTCTTCCCATAGGATATTTCTCAGTTCTGCTAGTGGTTCAAAATGTTTTCCCTTGAAGATCTCGTTATGCAGATCATGAGAAACGACCTTGCTATAAGAGGTTCCTTGGGGCCCCTCTTCCATGATGTCCATGGCCAAACCAATCTGATGTCTAGAATCGCAAAGCTAGGGCACTCAATAGAAATCCTATAGGTCGTCAGTTGCAGAGTTCCCTCTCTTTGTGTTTTTCAACAAAACTTACAATATTACTTATCACTTACAAATATTAACATAAACAATATTGATAATTGAAAAAAAATTATAACAAAAAAATTGTTAATTCATTTCTCATTACTCAACAAAAAATCTTAAAATATATGTTGATGGAAAATATTTCCAGCTAAAATTATGTCAGTCAACACCCTTAAATTACATTAAAAGCAATAACTAGTGAAAATTATTAAATGACCTTTTAAGTGCATGAACATTGGAAATATTATATGAAAAACATATTTGAATTTCAATATTTTGTTGCTTAGTAAGGTGTTTTAAACTGTTATAAAAATAAAAAATGCTAATAAACCAAATAAATTTATTATAATAATAATTGAATTACCTAGCATAACTTTCTAAAAATGCTCTATTTTGTAATTTGTATTATTAATAATATTTGATTTTTTTTTATCTGTGTTACTTTGAAATTGAATTGAATCTTTCTAGAGTTGACTTTTTCCAACCAAGGATGAAGATTCACCTAAGGGGAAATATTAAGGTCATCATGGGCAAATTTTGAACTATATCAGGTGCCCCGCATTCATTATGATTCCAATAATATGAAACCTTAACAAGCCCTGTGATTTCCATTTGAAGTTTATATTCGATCGTTAGGATCCTGGTTGAGGATAGGGAACTGTTGCTAGGAGTCATTCTAGAAGGAGGCAGAGTTACCATCTTATATTTCCCAAAACACATGGTCCATTATTACCCCATTTTTTTTCTTGGTTGTGTTCCAAATTAAAGACCCTGTACATTGTTCGTTCCATATGATTAGATTCTCCTCCAAAGTGGTGGATTTGTATTTCCTTCTCCAAAATCATTCCCAGATGTTGGCACAAGGGTAGGCCTAGGTTTCAACGCTACAACAGCGCACCAACAAAATCCTAACTACCGACCCTTTCGGCAACACCTACGAAGCAGATGAAGTCTCACCCCAGATAGAGGCAGGGGCGGTTGTAGGAATTAGATGTCTGCAACCTTAGCTAGGACACAGACCTTTGATTCTAACACTTAACAGAGCACTTAGTAGTTAATCTTCATCAATATCCATTCTTATTATACTTTGCATATAGCACAAAGAATCACAACATTTACTTATATCTAACATCTTTCAACACTTAGTAACAATAAACAGATTAGATCCTGTAGATCAGCACAAAGCATATTCATACATACCAGACCTAACATTCATTCATAGTTCATAAGCACAAAGCATAAATATATCTATCTAAACACATCAAAGCACTTACCAAAGGAAGAGACAAGCACATCTAGTTGAGGCACAAAGCACAACACATATATTTACCGTGGTTCACCCCCAACCTGGGGCTACATCCACAAAGTCTTCTTATGTATTAATGTCTTCAATCGGTTACAACACAAATCCTATGAACCTTACTATGCAGAGGATAAAAGATCTGTGCAGCTCGCTAGATCCTTCTTCCTTGCCTTACAACACAAAGCCTTCTACAGTCTCTGACAGGGACTTGCACTCAACTATGCAAGTCTTACACAAAATGCACAAATCCTTACAATACTTTATCACACAGATCCAACTCTTATCACTTTAGCCAACTTGCACTAAGCAATCACCAAGTGCACTAAGAAACAAATTCTACTATTTATTACATTGCCTATTTATTTATACATTACAAAAGTGGGCCTAAGCATAGGTGAACCCATGAGCCGACATCCCTTCCCCATTACAATCACCCAAAACCCTAAAAGGACCCAAAAAGGGGTCTAGCTTCCATGATTTCTACTTTGCGTTGTGCTCTATCTTTGACAAGCTGTCGAAGTTCCATAAATATTCAAATATGACCAAGTATTCCTCAAAACTTTGTCAAGGGACACAGGCCCCCAACACTCACCTATGACTCATCCCGAGTCACTCAGGTCTAGGTAACTCTATCTCAAAGGTCTCGAGCTTGGCTTGAGATGCTTCAACTAGTCTCTGTGATACTGCTTTTTTCTCAACAAACTCTTGAACAACCACTTCGCTGATAGGTCCTTCCAGTTGCTTCTCGACTGTAGCAACTACTTATTCGAGTTGTGTTCCTTGGAATTCAATTTCTTCAAACAATAGGTAGGTTGCCTCCTAGATGGACCAGAGTTTCTGGGTGACTTCCATCACTCTTTACTACATGGTAAGAACAAGTTGTTGGGCAGTGCGCTATTCCTAGGATCTCTTCATCCTCTTGATGGGTGATAGGAGCTTGAGTTGTGCTTGTACTATATTTTCTTATTGCTTTGCTTCCGGGAGTTGGGACTCCAGTTTCTTCAACTCTGGGTATTCAGATTGTTTTTCATATATCTGCATGCCTCTGCTACTTAGTTGTTTACATTCTACAACAAGTTTTTTAATCCTCTTGACTGCATTCTGAGCATTCAATTCTCATTGGTCGCACACTTCTTGCAAAGTCTGTGGTATGGTCTAAATCTCTAATTCCACGACCCTTTGTTAAATTTGTTTAATAACTTCAACCAACTTCATCACTTCGCGCTCTATGGGCTCTACGGTCTTCTTCTCTAAGAAGGTCATAGAGCGAAATGCTCTATTGACTACTTCTTCAATTCCTATCTTCTTTGCGAGCAGTTTCTCTTTCTCTTTTTGGATCTTCGCCCTATCTTCTTCAATTTTTTCTTGGAGAGCATTCTTCTCTTATTGTGCGTCTCGACATTGTTCAGTAAGTTCCTCTTGTTATTTCTTTAGGGCCTGGGTGTCCTGCGCTTTTCCTTCCCGAGCACATCAAAGGCATACTTCGACTGTATCAACAATCTTCCAGAGCTGAACTAATTCAGCTCCCACTTCTGTTGTTCCTTCTGGTAGAGGTGCAGTAGAGGTTGCTCGGTTAGACTGGAGTGCTTGTTGTACTCCCTGGAGTATAATCTCAATCTAACTATACATTTTTTCCTGCTTCACCTCTTTCTTCTCTATGATTTCCTTTGAAGCATCATTGACTGCTTTAATAATGAAATCAAAATCATCCAACGTGAGGGTAGTTCACATCTTGGTTATAGCGGTTCTTGGTTTCTTTCTAGAGGAAGATTTCAGAGGTGAGACCTTCCTTTTCTTCAATGAGTCTTCTTCATCCCGAGATGGTGGTACTTTGAATCTCTGGGTTTATGTACCTTCTTTTTCATCACTTTCTTCATCTAGTGTAATGGAAGTTGTCCTTATAGATAGGCTGTCAACATCCTGGACTTCTTCAGTCTTCTTCGTCAACTTTTCTTTCTTTGTCTTACTAGGCCCAGGTGTATCCTACGCAGTTCTGGGGCTTTCGATGTCGGACATTTCTCATCAGCACGTGGGGTTAGGTATATAAAGTGGCGGTCAACACTAAACTTTATCAGAGGTCAGAATCTCTATAAAGTGTTCAAGGTTATGCATGCTTCTCTCCTTATGGCTACTTTTAATTTTCTATAATACATGTGAAAAACAACATTTGATTTCTATTTCTTACTCATGTCATTTGAGTACCATAATGTACTGAAATTCGTGGTTAGTGGCTCAAAGGGGTCCAATTTCGTGAAGGTTTTTCCTTCTAGTATCTCCCATGCAACAAAAGCGATCAGTATTGGGAGCCACCTAAAATGGAATTCATGCCCATGATCTCGGTCTTCTTGGCAATCAATCTCTAGTTGATTCACCAGGTACTTCACCCAATTCATCTATAGCCCCTCGGTGTACTTTCCTGCGAGGTCAACTACAAAGCCAGATACTTGTGTTGGTCGATTCTTGTGTACCAAATTCCCTGCCATCAGTTGGCAAGTGAGGCGCACTGCACCACTTTCAATGGAATCTACCTTGTAGCCTCTCGCACATTTCTCAACATTGCCATAGGTTTCTTTGATTTTATATGAAAGAGCATTGTCTGTGGTATTTATAGGATAGTACTCATGGGGATCAGGGCCTTACATGCTAAGCCCAGTGATCCTATTGATCAACATCGGATCAACAATTATGCGATGATCTAAGCACAGGTATCCTCCATGGTAACTTGCTAGCAATAGTTTTACACAAGCATTCACCTCCTGGTGTCTTCCGAAGTACAATAATTTCATAACGTTGAGCAAAGTAGACTACACAAGGTTCATCATCCATTATTGAGGGATGAGCTTCAAATTCTTTCCCTTAGTTCTTTTCAAGTACTTATACGGGGTGAGTATGATGTAAGATTTACAGTCCCCCAGGTTGAAGTCACAAAACTTCAACGTTGTAACCTTGTCTTGATCTTCGCGATAGGTGCACACTCCTTTCGGTAGATATGTAGTGACTAGGGTGTATTCAAAGTATTTACAGACACTGTCCCTATTAATCTCACTGCTCAGAGGGGGTATGTAAGCTAGTAGGATGGGTGGCACTAACTTCACATTGGCTATGTCATCCTCATGCTTAGTTCTTCTTTCTGTGCTAGCTCGATATGTTCTTGCTCGAGCAGTCAACGGGGAGGCTTGCACTCCTCCCATCGATGATGCTTGGACTCCAGTGGACATTCTTCTTTCTGACATGGTTCACTCAATCATTAACTCAAGAAGGACTTTTGTGACAGATTCCCCAAGTTCGTTGAGCTCGTCGAAAATACGCACTTGGGAAAGATAATCGAGGTCACAATGATCTCAAAATGCTGCACTAGGATGAACAATCTTCTTTCAATGATCACTGTAGACAATCACTAGTTCTGCGGGCTTCGATTTCTCAGTTGGAAAAAGTGTTCTTCGGGCATGGTGCGACGAGCTAAATAGGAAATTCATCAACAGTCTGCTTGCAATGGGTATGAGGCTTTCATGAACATTGATCCATTCATTATGGCGTGGTCCAACGGTCTGGTAGTGATATTTTGATGTTTTTTTTCCTGTTCGAGGTAAATTCGAACGGGTCTATCGCTCCAACAACTATATTTCTTCACCATGGAGAAGTGCCATATGTCATTGTTCTGGTATCCCGACGAAGCTCAACTCCTGTGATTTTTCCTTCTGCGAAGTTCCCTGTGGAATATTCTTAACTTTTCGATCTTGGATCTCTTCTTACTTAGCTTATTGTCTTAGTCATCCCTTTCTCATTCTAATCCTTATCCTCTCTCGACATAGTCACTTCGCAATGTTGAGATTCTTTCTTCAGATCCAAGGGTAATACACCTTGATCATATGGATTAGGTATTTTGGTCTTCTGTGGTTCCTGTAATGCACTTATAGCTTCAACATCTAAGTCCCTGGTGTTTAATAGCTTAGATATGTTCTCTTGTTCTTCCATCAAGTAGGTGATCTTTCTAGCCATAAATTCCATGAGTTCATGCTTCTTTTGTTCTAGGGATTCCTTTTCTTATTTTCTTTGGATATGGGTGAGATCGGAAGAGCGTCGTGTAGGGAAAGAGTGTAGATCTC
>CBVK0100043304.1:0-36753 GCA_900067695.1 Picea abies
GAGATCTACACTCTTTCCCTACACGACGCTCTTCCGATCTCACTCACCGAATAGAGAAAAGGAAGGAAGTGTGGGTGATCACGGGCAGACGCGAGGGAAAGAGAAAGAGGAACTCTGGAAAAACACAGAGTGAGTGATAGTGGAGAAGAAGGAGAGTAACCTTTTTTCTCGATCACTGGAAAACAAAGATGCAGTCTGATAGCATCATGGTCTCAGCTTGGGGGTGGCTAGTGGTAAATCCGTTGGGAGTCGCTGAGCCTATGGTTGGGTGGAAACGAGCACCCCTCTCAGTAGTTGTAATCACATCTGGTGTTATTTCTGATAAGTGTTTTACATTTTGCATCCTGAAATTTATATGCTGACATGTATGCTCACAGTCTGTGCATTTTTATGAATGGTTTGAGTATAAGACTGCCTGTGTAGTGTTTTGATTTAGAAATGGTGGTTGCACACTTATAATGGAANNGTGTAGTGTTTTGATTTAGAAATGGTGGTTGCACACTTATAATGGAAAGACTATGTATGGCTTATGTTTTATAAATCGCTATTTATACACATATTGAATTAATTCATAATTCAAGTCTATTCTTGGGAGATCTACACCCTTATACGTCTCAGGTAATACCCTGGATAGATCTCCCCATAGAGACACTCTTCTTAGAAAGCTCACCAAGAACCTGGAAAAGGATTTGAAGGCGCAAGTCTTAGTAACCCTGTATGAGGAAGAATGATCCTCTTGAAATCCTGAAATAGTAGCGAAGGAATACCATGTTCGCTTCGCAAGAGTCATCAAGGAGGCATTGGACGGTCAGAATTCTTCGTGGAGAATTCGCGAAGTCCCAAGAGCCATAAAATCTTACAGAGGAACAGGGGAGTTAAGGTAAGCCTATTTTCAAGTTTTAAGTTCAGGAGAAATCAGACCGTAGGATCTGGGTCGACAAGGACTGTTGGATTACTCACGTAATCTCATTTCGTGGATTCGCAAGTTGAAGAGTTAAAACCCTTGCCTCAATATTCGCGAGGTCACGAAAGGCGAAGTCCCAAAAGGGGCGAAAGGATTTGTTTGAGCCAGTTATTGGTGAAGTGCATTAGAACTCGGTATTTCGGGGTTTCGTGGGTTGAAGAACCGAAAGTTTAGCATCAATATTCACGAAGTCGTGAAGTCTGAAACTCCAGAAAGGCGGAAAGTTCCGTTGTGGGACCCGCATTGATGACATGTCAGAATTTCAGCATTTCGGCATATCAGCGGATAGGAGGTCGAGACTTTTGTCCCGAAAGTCCCAAAGGGGTGAAATATTCTGATCCGTCCATCTGCGGAAGGACGCATGTCATGGAATCATCCATTTCGGAGATTCGAGAACCGGGACTCATAGAGGTGAGCATCTTGATTTCGCGAGTAGAGAAGTCCCGAGGAAATTCGAGTCATTCGTCTGAGAGCGGACGCCTATCATGAGATCACACATATTGGGGATTTGAACATCAGGAGTCATAGAGGGAAGTCTTTCGACTTCACGAGCAGTGAGGTCACAAAAGAATCAGGACTGTCCATCTAGGGAGCACAGGTGGCAGAGATCAACAAATCTCACGAACTCAGAGGTTCACAAGGTAAGAGCCCAAAGGTTGGGTGCTCCAAGTCACGAGTGGAGAAGTCACGAGGAGCGGAGACAGCCCTTGGATCTAGAGAATGGGAGGACCGTTGGATCAAGAACCGCATCGCCTATCGCGCGTTCGGGGGTTCGGAGGTTGAAAGGAGTCATTTTTTAGTTCACGAGTAGCGAAGTGCCGAGAGCCGAGCATGAGAGAACACGTGGCAGAACTTTAAGGTGGGTTCTGTGTGATTGACAGGTGGACACGCATCACCTGGAAAAGAGAGTCAATGCTTCGTTTACTTCTCGCATCTCAAGGATTCTCGGGAGAAGAGCATGGGAGCTCAACCCTTCGACTTGCAAAGTTGTGAGTAGAGAGAACGTGAGAGGGAAAATAAATATCACTTCTCGGGGGTTCATGAAGTGAAGGTGCCAAGATTTGATGCTACAACTTACGAAGTGGTGAGTTCTGAGAAGTGCAAAAGGAAGGTCAACCTTCATTGACTTTCAAGTCTCGGAGGATTGTACAAGGAAGGAATGAGAGTTCAACCTTTGAACTCACGAAGCGACGAGTAGCAAGAGGATCTAGCATTAAGCTTAGATGGTGGTCACGCGAGGAAGGAGCTGACAGAGGAAGAGTCAGGAGTTTCAACTTGCGAACTCGTGAGATTGCGAGTTGCGACTAGTACCTTTTGGGGTATGGCCTTGGTTATAGTGCTATGGTCACTTGGAGAGGGTGGAGCTCATGCCTAGTGCTTCTCGCACAGGGAGGCTTCCGAAAGGACCTGTGGATCGATTGGAAGGAGATTCTAGCTGGGAATCAAGAGAAGCCATTTTGACTCATAAAAGAAACTGAACGATCCTTAAGACTGGGAGGTCATGCAGACACTCTGTCGAGGTAGAGGTGGCATATGCAGCCTATGCTAAGCTCCTTAAGTTTTCAAGGATTCTGTGCCTCGAGAAAAGGTGAAGGAATGAAGAAATCAAGAAGAAGCAATCAAGGAGTGGGTATGTGACAGGTTTGAACCCACTAGAAGCAATCAAGAAGAAGGAATGAAGTTGTGATGAAGAACAATGTATGAAAGACTTATGAATGGAAGCATTGGGAGATTCAAAACTAGAGGTTCTTCCATAAGGATAATACTATTATGATAGATTGTTCAAGTAGCCATACATACCTCTACATGAGCCATTATAACTTCTGCAATATCCATGGGTTTGAGTTTACATAAAATGAATGGAAACAATGTTCTTCTCAACAGAGTAATTGAAGAATAAACGTATGTAGAGCAACCTCAAGGTTTTGAGGTATACCAAAAATAGACCCTTGTATGCATATGGAAGAAGACCTTGTATGGATTCAAAGAACTTGGTGTTGAGCCTCTCATGCACAAAAAAAGCATGGTAAAAACTTTCTATGACAAAGATAGTGTATCATAATGGTTACTCATAATTCTAGGATGATGGATTGTTAATCCATGACAAACTCTCATGATGATAAAATAAGTGATACATGGATATGTTTCAGTTTGAGCCTTGCCACGATGTTAAGAGCTAGTAGGAAAAAAAGGTGTTGAATTCGACCATGATATATTGTAATGATCAGAGCTATATGAAGCCTTAAAAAAAACCATTTTTCCATGACAAACTGAAGTACATTGAGATAAAGCATTATATTCTTCATGATGAAGTCTAGAAAATATAAGTGGTTCTCCAATTATCTCCATAGATGAGCAGATAGAAGATATTTTGGTAAAACCTATGTCCAAGATGAAAAGTTTGTAAGTTGGGGCTCGTGGAGACGACATCCTTATTGAAAAAGGAAGAGATTAATCCCAGGTTGGGAGGGAGAACTGATGTGTTATTGATTTATGGACAATCATTTTTCAGTTCAAAAAATGGTCCAAGATGAGCGGTTCCTTTCCAGTTCGGAAAGTGGTTTGAGATTTCTGACGGACATGAATTTTCCAGTTTGGAAAATGGTCCTGATCGAACAATCATTTTCGTAATGAAAATGATTCAATATATTGTTGATGTACCATAGACAATGATTACCCTTGTGTTCATTGTGGGGAAATGGTCTAGGATAGTCATTCTTCTTGGAAGTCACTCTGATTAGTGGTCAAGTAGAGTGGTTTGCCTCGTTGGGTATTCATTGTTTTAAAGTTCACAGTTGTGAGCAGTTTCAAAGAATGGTCCATTTTGGAGGTTGGTGCAGGACAATCATTCCCATTAGGAAATGGTCCGGACAATAATTCCCCAAGGTAGACTCATTCTATCTAGGTCTCACTTTGATTAGTGACAGAGGAATGGCCCATTTAGGTGAATGGTCCAGGTTCAACAATTAGGGACATGAATTCCCAAGGAAAGACTCATTCTCTCCAGTTTTCACTATGATTAGTGCCAGATGAATGGCCTAGTTAGGTGAATCGTCCATTCTCAAAAATCAGGGACAATTATTCTTTTGTAGTTGAGAAGAATATTCTAGATAGCCCATGGCTGATGTTTTACATTCTGAGGGTAGATGCTCTTCCAGATCTCACATATGTTAGTGGAAGAATGTCCCATATGACTTAGTTTATATCATGATATTGTTTTATGTAGGTTGATATCAGATGATATGATTTCTATGGATACTGTATGTCTATGGATAGTAGATGTATGCTACTATGGTGGATGTGTTCCACTGGTTGTGACTATGTGTTTCTGATTCAGTATCCATGTGTTGGTGTGGTTTTGTACCACTGAATAGTAGTTGTGCACTACTATGGTTAGACACGGTTCTGTTCTATTGAATGACATTGTTCTGATTTCCATGTAGACTATCATTAGTGTTGAAAATGATTATTATCTAGATGGATAGTCAGTGTGCTGATGGACAGACATTCTCCAGATGGAAAATGGTCCAGGACACTTATTCTGCTAGGTTGTATGTTTGGCTTAGAAGAATAAGTCATTGTAGCCCATGGCGTGACTTCCAACATCCGTTGGAATAGTTATTCTTCTAGGACATATGTATGGATTAGAAGAAGGGTTATTGTATCACTCTATGGAGTGAGTGACTTATTAAGAATCATGCTTGATTTCTCTGATGGAGTATGGATTCGAGAGATGATGCAGTTGATGCTATCAGATGATACTACTAGTGATGATGGTGCTCATGATCTAATCATGAGATAGCCTATATGCCTATGATGATGCTACCAATTGAATGACATGTTTGTGCTCAAAACCATTGCCTTCATGATCTAGATGGATGTCGGTGGCCTCCCACGTATTCCAATTGGTTCAGTTTGGTAGTTTTGTTTTCCTAGTTTTGGGTCCCTGACTTGCAGGGCCATTTTGAGGCCCTAAACAATGTTTTTAGGGATTGCCACAGTAAAAAATGAACTTCGATAGATAGATAAAAAATGTGTATTCCTCAGATAGACATTTCCAATGGGCTATTATGCACCTAAAAAAAAGATTGTATGAAAAATTTATGACCCCGAAAAGTTGATGTACTAACTTACCCAAATGGGGCCCACATGAATTTTGGCGCTTCATCTCCTAGGGTTGGGTTTTTGGATGTCTAGGGTTTTTGACATTCCTGTTTATTGTAAAAAGACCTTCAGAGCCTCATTGTAATCATCTTCTTGTGAATGAGCATAGACATCACATCTCTTCTTAGAGATAAGATGCCACCATCCCAACAAGCTTGTTTTTTGCTGCATTTTACAGTTTCAACTTATTTTCTTACTGAATAGAAAACCAGTTTTACTATATCTTTGTCATTCTATGTTAAGAAAATTTTAATAATATGTATTCATTTCATTCTTCTCATAAAATTTGGATCAGTGGTATCAGAGCGGTCTGCTCCTTGTCATCTTAATGCATGTCCCCAACGAGGTCAAGGTACAAAGAATTAGGTCTCGAGCTTGTTTCTCTTGAGGAAAAAATCTCTCGCATGCCCAAATGACCTCTCATGGAAAGAGAAAAGAAAGATGACAGTACATGAGATCCTTTCAAAAATTTTCTTTAGGAATCCCTCATGCAACATAGGAACGAGATGATGGATAGTTTCGTACAAATCCTTTGGCGACTACCAATAGGCGATTCATCTTCCTCGAGCAGAGGAGCCACCCCCTTCAAGGTAAAAATCAACTTCAATATTCCTATATTTGAAGGTTAGATAGATGCATATGTTGTAGACAAGTGGTTGAATCTACTAGAAGGGTATTATTTTCCCCATAACTTTTCAAATAGAGAAAAAAATACTTTTGTGCTCCTCAAAGTCGTTCCCCATGTCAAATATTGGTGGGAAACTTTTTGTGAGCAAAAGGAAACAGAGAAACCCTCATTATTTACAGTTGTTGCAACCTGGGAATACTTCAGGGATGATATGAAGGAATAATACTATCTCGTCGAAAGTTATAACGACTTGTATACCAAATGGAACACATTACAGCAAGAAAGAGACCAAGCAGTGCTAGATTTCACAAATTTATTCCATATCTTGCGCACCAAGATGGGTATCAAATATTCAGAGCTACATTGGGAATCACGAAGTATATCTCATCCTTGGGTGGGACCTATCGATATGCTGTCAAAATCGAGCAGAAGCTGAAACAAAAGATGTGACAATTTGGGCCTGGGAGCCCCTCGCAGCAAAAACCAGGAAAAGGCGACCCCAACCTACCCAACCTACAGAACAAAGGATAGAAGGACACCGGAAATAAAAATAAGGATACTGGGAAGTGGTGTGACTTCCATAAGAGCCCTTGGCATAACACTATTGATTGTCGCTCAAAACAGTTGTTGGTGGCTGAAGTGAAAGCCTCTGAGTTAGATGCGAGTTCTAAATATGAGTCAGAACCAAAAAGGGTAAGACATATCATTGACGTGGAACCCAGTGCCACCGTTGCTACCAGTAAGCTCCAGCCTGGTGAACCATATGAGCCAGAATAAGGTGAGCGCCTTTTCCATTCACAGATGTGGGTAAAAGGCACTCCAATGCACTTCATCATTGATAGTAGTAGCCAAAAGAACCTCAACTCAGTATAGGTTGTCAAGTGGCTGGCCCTATGAACAACGCCGTACTCACAACCCTACACCATTGGATGGCTCCGCCAAGGAAGAGATATCCACATTAGCCAACAATGTCGATTGTCGTACAACACCAATCTCTTCAAAGACAAGGTATTGTGTGATGTTTCTCCTCTTGAAGTTTGTAATGTTCTTTTGGGCCAACCTTATTTATCGAAACATCATGCTGTATACGATTTTAGGCCTCGTAGTGTTATTATTACTTTGAACAGGAAATTGTATAGGATACTTGAGGCAGTGCCTCCTAGTGCTATTTCCTTGATCTTTGCCAAGCAATGCAGGAAGGTCATCTCTCAGACCGAAAAATTTGTCTTCTTTGTGATTCTTTCTCAGAGTAAGTGAAAGATCATAGGCACATCCAGGGCCTTCGCGACCGATATCTCCACACAACAGAAGAAAGTGGATAAGGTCATGGAAGAATACTCAGATATATTCTCCTCTCCTATCGGGGTACCTCTGCACTTCCAGGTCAAGCATCCCATCGATATGACCCTGGGTGCACCTCTACCCAATGGGATGGTCTACCGTTGCTCTCTGTTAGAAAACGAGGAGATTAAGAGGTATATCTAAGAACTTATCCACAAGGAGCACATCCATCCCAGATCATCGCCTTGTGGGAGCCCAATATTACTGGTGCAGAATAAAAATGAGACCTAGTGACTCTACATTGATTACCGAGCCCTAAACAAAATCACAGTATGGAACTGGTACTTGATTCCAGAATCGACGACCTCCTTTTTCAACTCATGAGGGGCAAATAATTTAGTAAGATTGATCTAAATTCTAGCTACCACCAGGTCCCAATAGAACAAACAGATGTATGGAAGACTACCTTCAAGTCAAAAGAAGGTCTTTTTGAATGGTTGGTCATGCCCTTTGGTTTGAAAAATGATCCAAATTTTTTTATGATGATGATGGACGATATCCTATGAAATTTCACCAGTACTTTTGTAGTGGTGTATCTAGATGACATCCTCATCTACAACAAGACTTGGGTGGAACACTTGTAGCATATTCAACAGGTTCTGCACACCCTCTGGCAACACAAACTATATGCAAACTTGGAAACATTATCCTTCGACATGGACAGGGTCCATTACTTAGGTTACATCATTGATCAAAATCATGTGCATGTGGATCCAGCCAAGATCCAAGTCATCCGTGATTGGCCAGCCCCAAGTACACTCATTGAGATTTAGAGCTTATTGGGACTCGCCAATTTCTATCACCAGTTCATGTTGGGATTCTCTCATATCACATGGGCCCTCAACCAAGTAACCAAGGGTGGCAGTAAGGCAAAATTTTTGTGGGTCCTGTCCCAACAATAAGCCTTCAATGAATTGAAGTAGTGTTTGTGCTCATCCCCAGTACTTTCATTACCAGACCTGCAACATCCCTTTTTGATTGAGACAGATGCTTCAGACTATGTTGTGGGAATTTTTATCACTCAACACGACCACCCCATGGTGTATCATAGTGAGACACTATCAGATGTTTTCAATAAATACCCTACTTACGACAAATAAATGTACTCCATTATGCAAGCATGCCGCTAGTGGAGATAGTACATTCTGGGAAAGGAGACAATCATCCACACTAATCATAAGACACTATAGTTTATGCAGACCCAAGGAAAATTGCATAATGACCACCATTAGAAGTGGTCCACATACTTACAACAGTTCCACCTCAACATAAAGTATAAAATAGGAAGTACCAACTGATTTGTTGATTTCCTTTGCCGATATCTAGTCGTGACACTCACCATGATGCTAGAATCTTGTGTCCACGAGACCTCTGGATGGCCCCACCTCTATGAGATAGACCATGACTTCTCCACCACCTACCAAATGTTGGGAGAAAACTTAGTGGTTTCTAATTTCCATCTTCAGGACGACTTTTTGTGCCATATGGGCCTTTTCTGTGTTCCATCAAGCGAGTGCGCGAAGCTGATTTGGGAATATCACTATAGAAAGGTGGTAGGACACTTTGGCATCAAAAAAACAATGGGAATGTTGTAGAAACATTTCTACTGGTCAAAACTTTGATAGGATGTCAGAAAGTATATTAGGTCCTGCACTACCTACACTATTTCCAAACCGAACACTAAGAAATAGGGCATGTACACCCCTCTGTCTACTCCTGACAAGCCATGGGAATTCATCTCAATAGACTACATGTCAGGCCTCTCATCCACCAAGAGGGAAAATGACTATGTTTTTGTGGTTGTTGATCGCTTTTCCAAGATGGCAATTCTGGCCACCTACAAGAAGAACATCACTGCAGAGGCCACAAACAAGCTCTTCTTTGAACATGTTTGGGTACACTTTGGAATCTCACAAGCCATTGTCTTAGATTGGGAGAGTCAGTTCCTCAGTACATTTTGGTCGAGCCTCTAGTCACCGCTGGATACCAAGCTCACCAAATCCATGACCTTCCACCCCCAGACAGATGGCCAACCTGAGGTCATCAATCATATGATCATACATATCATGTGCATGTACAATTCCAAGAACCCCGACACATGGGAAGAGAGCCTTCCCTATGTCCAACACAGATACAATCGATCCCTACATAGCACAAATGGCCAGAACCCCTTTCAGGTGGGGTTGGGATTCCAACCATTGGGCCCCATGGATGTTGCACTACCCTGGAGACCACCTCAACCAAATCGTCCCCTGCTCCACCAGAAGCTGAAAAAGCCACCTGGTTCATTGAGCTGATCCCACACATCCACCAACAGGTTCAAGATATTTTATAGAAGTACAATCAACGCCATGATCAACATCGGGTGCCACATAAGTTTTAGGTGTCCGACAAAGTTTGGTTACACTTGTAGAAAAAATGCCTTAGAGGGCCCCATCAGAAGCTTCACCCACCCCGGTATGGGACATACACCATCACCAAGGATGTGGGTGATAATGATTTTGTGCTCAACATTCCCCCTTTCCTTTTCCTACACCCAGTCTTCAACGTGGCTCTCCTTCGACCATATTTCCCACCATTATTGGACACCTCATAGATAGCAGAGAAGTTGACACCAATAGAGCTCAACCCTGATTTCATGCAACATACATCTAGTGATCATATTGTGGACACATATATCAAGGGAACTCGAAAGCAAAGGATCCAACTTTATCGAGTTGTGAAAGCAGGGACGCTCCTGCACCAAGGCAAGTGGCTCACCCGGGTCCAAATTCAACAAAACATTCCTCATCTGATAGGGGAACTCAACGCAATGGAGACCATAGCTTCCTAAAGTGGGAGGATTGATCCATATGGATGTCGGTGGCCTCCCACCTATTCCAACTGGTTCATTTTGGCAGTTTTCCATTTTGATATATTTTTTTTCCTAGTTTTTGGGTCCCTCACTTGCGGGGCCATTTTGAGGCCCTAAACATCGTTTTTAGGGATTGCCACGGTAAAAAATGACCATTTATAGATGGCATAAAAGTGTGTAGTCCTCGAATAGAAATTTCCAACGGGATATTGTGCACCTAAAACAGAGATCGTATGCAAAAGTTACGACCCCAGGAAGTTGATGTACTAACTTACCCAAACGGGGCCCACATGAATTTTGGCGCTTCATCTTCTAGGGTTAGGTTTTTGGATGTCTAGGGTTTTTGACATTCCTGTTTATTGTAAAAAGGCCTTCAAAGCCTCATTGTAATCATATTCTTTTGAATGAGAAAAACCATTACATCTCTTCTCAGAGATAAGATGCCACCATTCCAACAAGCTTGTTTTCCACTGCATTTTACAGTTTCAACTTATTTCCTTATTGAATAGAAAACCAATTTTATTGCATCTCTGTTATTCTGTATTAAGCATATTTTAATAATTTGTATTCACTTCCTTCTGCTCATAAAATCCGTATCGCTTCAATACCTCCCTAAATAGGAGGGATTGTTGATATTATGGTAGCTGCGGGAGGTAATAACCTCCACATGTAACCCTGACAAGAATATGATATTTCGGGAATAAAGAAGAAACCCTAAAGAATTGGACATAACCCTAGAAGACAAGTCGGCTAAAGGAAATATTTAATATTGTGTGTTTAGCCTCTAGAATGAGAATTCAACCCAGACATCTAAGGAGAAACAATATAAATAATGGACACCATAGCTCATTTTGAGGACACATCTTGCAACTATAGAACTGTAAGAGTGAACACTGCAGAAACTGGGTAAGTGCACAAGTCTGGAGAGTAGTTGCAGCTGCAGCTACTACAACCTGTATTCTTGGTTTAGGCTTGGAATTTCTATTGGTTATGTTTTGGAATTTCTTCTTAGTATGCTAACTCTAGAGGGAGATGCACTACCTTAATTAGCTATTAGGCATAGGGTTTGCTTCCAGAATTATTCTTTGTCAAGGTTAAAGTGCTTGGGGGTGGCTTCGGCCTATGGTTGGGTGACAATATTGCTATATTGTCTATGGTTAAATGAGCACACCTATTATTTCTAACAAATTAACCATTAATTTCCAATGGGAGGCTGCCACATGGAAACCTCTCATTGGTCTATTCTTGCCACGTGTCGATAAACGATTAGCCCACTTGGATTGTACAAATGGCCACATCACCTTGCCAAATGGACATGCCATGTCACCTGCCTACCACATCAATATTGTATGGCCTATATGATCATGCTACGTGTCCCCTTGCAGTGGTGACACGTGTTACCTTTTCATTGGTGACACATGTCACCTTTGACCCCTTTGACTTTTTCCTTTTCCCCCTGGTTTGACCCAAACATTGACCATCCATAAATTTTGCATATGAGATCCATTTGAGGTGATTTTTACATCGTTGGAAAGCTATCGCTGAGATTTACACATTGATTTAGTTTTCAAGATCATTTGTGATAGTCAAATTGTGATATTTTTTGGATCATCCTAGAGCTTTGTAAGTGTTCTAGATTTTCCTGAACCTTTTGTGAACGTTTCAGATACTTCGAGATCATACTAGTAGTAAAACAAGCTTCAAGGTTATGTTACCTCATTAAATGTATATTCTTGCAGCAATACACTATTGTCTTATGAAAATTGTAGATTGTAAGAAATAGAATTAAATCAACTGTAAATAAAGTTTGAATTTAAATCTAGAAATAAAGGAGATGAACTATAAATAAGAGAGTGAAATCATTTACCCAAACTTAAGAAGTTCCATAAAAACAAAGATATGCAAAACAATTTACAATTGTGACATGAACTAGAGAAAGGGGGGCCTCCAAGCTTCATGCATGCACAATAAGAAAGCTACTAACTCTAGAAAATCATATCACTATATTGATGATAAAAATTGCTTACAACCTTCAGTTTAGAGGTTCTACCTATAATCAAATCCCCCTGTCTTCACTTGTATATGATATTGATACAAAGTATAAACAAAATTGAAATGCTAAAAATCCTCTATTAGATAACTAAATAATTGATTTAACATTCATCTCTATCATATCTGACCTCTACGGTACTAAAAATCATGCCAAATCACAGATTGTTGAAACTAGTAGATTTTCTTATTGTAACAATGTGATTTTCCTATGAGTGGCAACGTTGATCGAGCACTTGCATGAGAATTTTTCGTTGATCCAAGGGGAATTCATCCATAATATGAAGACAAGGATCAAAACTCACATGCATGTTTCCTCTAGTTTGATTTGCAAATATCGATATGAGCGAACAATTAACAGATCAGATTACTTCTTGTAAAACTGGTAAAAACAACTTTCCAACACTTAAAAATTGCTAAATAATAAAAATTAAAATACCTTTTTATGGTTTTATTTGGATTTGGTGAAAAAAATATAAGAAAAATGGAACAAAAGTGAGGGAAAATAGGGTAAATATGGTCGAAATGCCATTTATTTAGGTGTCCTTTTAGCGATAAAACTGAGGACTGATAGAAGTTTTGGAAGTCCAACCCACACAAGAGCCAATGCTAGAGTATTTGTCATTGGATTGAAAGATGGGGTCCAAGGTTTCATAAATAATCCAGATTTCCTCCAAAACTAGGGTGTTGATTTTAATATCAGATCCATGTCTTTTGTAAGATCGAACACCATTATGAATAACCCCCTTTACATAGGTGTAAATAAAATATTCTCCTTTTTGTAAGATCGAACACCATTATGAATAACCCCCTTTACATAGGTGTAAATAAAATATTCTCCTTTTATCTCATATTACTAGAAGTCCAAAATCTAGTTGTGAAAATCGACTAAATGCGGCCAAAGACTGTTGAAGCTGCATACAAGTCCATTTGTACTATAAAAGGATACTTAAGATACAACATCTTTCAGTAATGGAATAGTAATAGTCAGAGCCTCTTAAACCAATAGATGATTTGAGGGAGAAAAATGGAGATGTTTTTCACAATATCATAGAATTAGGCTATGCCTAAAAACCGTTGGATCAGAGAGAGATGGGTCTACACTCATTTACCATCATAGCTCTCATGGCCAACCCCATTTTAGCCTCCACATGAGAGTACCTACCACACAATTATTGAGTCGGAGTTGAGTAAGTTGTCATCACACAGATGCCGGGAACGTCGAAGGAGGGAGAATCACCCACAACAGGGGATGGATTTTCCACCACCAAGATTGAGATTTTGGAGTTTGATTCAAAGGAGAGGAGGCGGGCCACGTAAACGATCCATCAAGAAATTGCATGGGACGGTTTGTGCATACAACTAAGACAAAAACTTAACCATCTATTCAATTTCAACCATGTGCACAGCTCAGTCTCTGCGCAATTCTTCCAATGTTTAAATCTCTACATATTCATTAGTACCACCAATGAAATTGATCTTACTCCAAAAGGGGATATATCAAACTTTTAATTTAATTATTTATTCCACTATACTTATTAATTTTTTAATGAGCAATATTTCTACTTTATCTATATTTTTGGTTGTTAATGTTGTTGCAAGACCATTAAATTGATCTCTGTCATGAAAGTTTGAAAGGGAGTTATCTAGATGTTTTTTCTATAAATACAAATATAAGTTAAACATAAACCATTTGGAAATTTTCAACAAAACTATAAAGAAACTTACATGGATTCTTTTTCTTACGAACCACTTTTATAGTTAATTAGATTTTATTTAAAGGATTTTTTATAAAGACTCTTACATACTCCGAGGTATTCAAACTTTTTATGATAAATAAGTGAAATTAGTAGCAAAGTTATTTATACTCGCCTCTTAAAAAGGTTTTAATGTAATAGTTATATGTTTTAATTGATAAATAAAATATGTGGCATATTAGTCTATCCACAACACTCAAAGTATAACTAAGAACACACATGCTCTTCATTAACATTTCAGGATTGAAGGATTGGAATAATAATTTGATACTAGGTAATAGGTGGATAAAAAAATGACATTGTAATTTGGAAGTATTAAATGTGTAGTAGGTAGTATTGATATTGGGGGTATTAATTGTGATTAAATAATAAGAAAACCCATAAATTTAGACACCAAATCTTGTAAATTGAAACTTCCTATATAACATTTTGATGATGATTTGAATCTTAAGAATTTAATGGGAAGTCGTGAGAGTGCTCCTCTAGGTGCAAGCAAGATCAAGGGTTCTATTCTATCCAATGGAAATATATAAAAGTCAAAGAAATTGAAAATCTTTACAAAGTACCCAGATCTGTCAAATAACAAAAAGGCACCATCATCGAAAATGACCCCAATAAAAGGATCATAAATATTGATAGTATAAATGGAATTTTTATTTTAAAAACAAGTTAAAAAAAAGGCTCCTCATAAAAAATATCGAGCTTTCACATATCTACACAGCTATATCCCCGCACATCGAACTTAGTAAACATAATAGACAATTTTTTTAATATGTTCCTATACAAATAATTAAAAGATTAATAATTATTTATTAATTTAATAAAATGTAATTATTAATTTAATAAAAATGTGTGTAGACTATATGTTCATGCTAAAGATGTATTTTATTTACTAATTTTTCACTATGCGGGGGTAGTCCGCACACATATAACTTCTGCACCTCCGCACGGGTATATCCATGTACAAAAAAAATAGTAAATAAAATACATAATAATAATTATTTATTAATTTAATCAAATTTAATTATACATCTTCAACACAAACATATAGTTCACACACACATAACTTTTACACCTTCGCACATGTGTATCCTCTCACAACAAACACTTTGTCTAATAGCTATCAATGTTATCAATAATAGAATATTGTTATGCATATGCATATGCTTAAGAAAATTATTTTTACGTATATACGTATATTAAAAATGAAAGTTAATTATTAATCTAATAAAATTTAAGTATACATCTTCAGCACAAACATATAGTCCGCACAGATATAGCTTCAGTGAATACTTACTAAATAAAATACATTCTCAACACAAACATATAGTCCACACACATATAGCTTCCACATCTCCACACATGTATATCCCCGCACAATGAACACTTTGTAAATAAAACATATATTCAACACATACATATAGTCTGCACACATATAGTTTTCACACCTCTGCACAAGTATATCTCCGCACAACTAACTTAGTAAATTAACTTTTATTAATTATTAATTAATTTTATTTTTAATATACGCATTTACGTTTAAAAAGAATTTTGTTAACCATATGCATAACAATATTCTATTATTGATAACATTGATAACTACTAGACTAAGTGTTCATTGTGTGGGGATATATCTGTGTGAAGGTGCGGAATTTATATGTGTGCGGACACTTTGCATTGGTTCCTATCCATCCTAACCTCTAAACATTTTACATTGCTTCCCACATATGCTAACCTCCCATTCAACACTTCACTTATTTATGTTGCTTACAACATATGCTAACCTCCCCATTGAACACTTCACTTATTTACTAAGTTTTACTCCACACTGAAAACTTTACCTGCTAGCACTGTGTGTGGTTGTAAGACCTGTCGAGCTGCATATATACCATGTAAATCAACATTTAATTGTCAACCTGGGAAGGTAGACTTAGAGGAACCAACACAGGAAATGCAGGGTTGAAGAGGGGGTTTAAAGGATGCCAAGCTACTCTCTGAACTGTTAAAAGAATCTTTCTAAAAGAAGCTACTGTATTCTACTCTGTTCTGCACTCATTTGCACTACTCTGTACTACCTGGTACTAACCAGTACTGTTCTGTATATGCATTTAAAAGATAAACTGAAAACAACTAAGTTCTTGCTACTTATCACTCCACACAACTCAGCAACCATCCTATGAAACATTCTATTGTAATCAAATGAAACTTCTTTATCTCATGAGATACCCAAACTAGCTTCTGAATGTTAAGCAGTCTAACTTTGAAAACTGAAGAAGTGAAATCAATGGCTGAAAAGATAATGCTAAACCCTCGGTTGCAATGAAATGAAATGCTACTTCTATTAAACCACTGAGCAAACTGCTGAAAGATGAAATCAAATATGAAATCTACTGTAAACACAATGTATCAGCTCTGTTTCCAGCGAAGGGGGCCCTGCCTTCTCTGTCAATAGTCTGTTCTCTAAATCAACACATACTGGCAAATAAATAACTCATAGCTAAAATGGCAAGAACAGAAAATGGATTACTGGAACTCTCACTATTTTATTGAAAGATAAGGACAATACAACTGCTTGGAGACTCTCATTCCTCTATTCTTCTACCCTATGCTCTGTCTATCTCTATCACAACTCTATCACATTTCAGATCCCCCCACGCATGGCTCTCTACATTCTTTCTTTTCTCGAGCATAGCCTCACGTTTTTCCAACCCTCTGGCAATGAATGACATCTCTTTACATAGCGTTTCCGATCTCTGGCAATGCGTGGCATCTCTTTCCATAATGTTTTTGATCTCTGGCAATCATGGCATCTCTTTCCATAACGTTTTTGGTCTCTGGCAATGTTTCATAACGTTTCCAGCTCTCTCTGGCAATGTTACACCACGTTTCAGATCTCTGGCAGTGTTACATAACGTTTCCAGCTCTCTTTGGCAATGTTACATAACGTTTCTCACCTCTGGCAAGGTTACATAACGTTTCTGACCTCTGGCAGTCGTGGCTTTGCACCCTAGAAGTTATAAAATGGTTTCCCTGCGTTATGCACGAATTTAGATACTTTGATGCCAGCTATTGGGTTTTTCCAGCTATGAGCACTCTGTTTAGCTTATCTTGGCATTTTGCATATTGCCCAATAACCCTAGAAACTGAAGTAAATGATGACTTTAACCATTTGCACATCTTGAATAATATTGTCGAAAGCATTCCCAAATAAAACACAAACATACCCTGGTCCTCCATTAGCACCACCAGGGTTAACAATAACCCCATGTCTTTTTGCAAACAACTTCAACAGCACCACTTGGTAACTTTGCCCAGAGATAAATTACTCCTTGTCTACCCTTTACCATATTTGCAACAAGAGGTGACAGTGCATCCACATTATAGTTGAATTCTTCGCTCATTTGTGGTTTTGGAAGCACTTCATGGTTTCTGTATATAATGGAACATATATGTGTAACAGAGTATGAATAACACAGAAAGAATGCCATTTGCTTAACAAAAGTCTTTAGGAGAGTAAACAATGTCTTCAAGAACCAGCAAGAAAATGTTATAAATCCGGAGCCCAACAAGACCCTAGGTTCAAGTTATATTAGCCAAGAAAACCCTTCAGACACCGGCCCTTTCGACATCACCTGCATGCAAATAAAGTCTCACCTAAGGCATCTATTGGGGCTATAGGAACCGAGTTTCTGTAGTAGTGAGGGAATATGAGGTGATAAAATTTGTCATTCTACCTATCTATTCTGTGCATGTTATTTTGTATTCATTCTTCTTAGGTTATTTAGTAAACTAAGTTATGTTTTACCATTATAATCCATATTACAACCAAAACTAATTATTGTAACATTCATACTATTGCGCAATGATAAGAAAAAGTATAATTCTAGTCTAACATGCATCAAGAAAGTATCCATGATCAATCACATAAAAGACACATAAACATAGTAGTTAACGTGGTTCACCTAAATTTGGGCTATGCCCACAATGAATGGCTTCTTTATTATTCTTTATGAAATTTTCTCAGGCTTACACACTACTCTTTACAAAGATACAACATGTTATCCTTTCCTTCTCCTAGCCTAGCCATTCTGTAGTGCAAACCTCTCTCTCTCTCTGCAACATCTCCTCAACACTCAGACATTGACTCAACGATTACTTCTTCAACTCATTTAAGAGGGGAAAAACTAACAACAAAGAACCAATCTCAAGAAGAAGAAGAAGAAGAAGAACCAGCATAACCCTTATTCTCCCAACCCATTACATATTTATACATAAATTCTAGGGCTTAAAACCCTACTTTGTTCATCCCAAAACCCTATTACAATACATTATAACGCAAGTTAACTTGTTGTTCTAGCTACTTTTCCTTATTTTCTATCTGCATGTTGCTTTTGCACTCTGACTATTGTTCTTCCTGCTTTTGCGTGTCCTTCTATATTTAGGACATCAGGTTGTCATCCTTCCTTTTCTCCCACTTTATTCTCTTTCTTTATTCCCTGCTTTATTCTTCTGATTTATTCTTCTCATTGTGTAGTGTACTCCTAAATGAGCCTCAACTATGTACTCTCAAGTCTTCCTTCTTTTATGCGCACATATTCTATACTTCATATTTTTCATGAATCTTATTTACATAATGTTTGTCCAATATTACCCCAACAATGCCTTGTGGCTTGTCCCAAGCCACTTAGGCCTATTGCATGCTCCTCCACCCTTGGATGAACTTTTGGGAGGCTTCCTTGGTTGACACAACTTCCCTTATTATAGCTGCCTTTGTTTCCACAATCTCTTCGAACCTCTGCATGGTCAATGTTGTATGATTTTCTTCTGACTCATGTGCTTCTTGTTTCACCTTTCCCTATGCAGTGTCCAATTCAACTGTTACCTTCAATGCTTCTTATTGCATTAGTCCTAAGCACTGTTGGAGGATCTTCTGCTCATCCCACATCTTTTCAACCTTGATGTATGATTTCCTCAGTGCCAAAATTTTCGTCATACATTGCGCTGGTGGAAGTGTGTTAATTCTCTTTGAAGCTTTCTGGGACTTTTCCTGTGCTTCTCTTAATTTGTCTTCCATGGCCTTCATCTTTGGATCTTCTACTAGATATGTCCATATTTTTGTGCTTTCCTTGCATAGTTTGACACATTCTTCCTCCACTTTCTTGATGTGGGCCATGGTTGTCGTTGTCATTCTCTCTCTGCTTTCTCTTTCTTCTGGTGGCGTTCCCAGTGTAGTTTGCATCTATAGATCCTCGATTTTCATGTGACAACATTTTATGGATTCGCTAATTTTCAAGACTTGCTCCTCCATAGTATCCTCCATGAATATTAGTACTTCCATAATTTCCTTGTGTCTTTTGTGCCATTATCTCAGATTTGTCCTTTTCTTTTAGAAATTTCCTAGCCCTTTCCTCAACCTCTTTCTTTTCCTTCATTATTACTTCCACTCTCTCTTCAACTTCACTCTTTTGTTTTATATAAGTGTTGTATTGTTGCTGCAACCGAGTCCATTCATCCATTACTTTGGTCATTTCCCAGTTTTCTTCATCTTCCTGGTGACTGATCTCATGAAAAATGCCTATTTGAAAGATTTGTAATATGTGTATGGGAATCCCTGACACCAATATGTCCAAGTGGCTCAATGTATTCATTTTTTCTTGTATTTATGTTGTTGGGAAATCAATTGTGTCCATATTGATTTATAATGATCTACGCCCAACAACTAGCTCAATCAAGACTGGATTAACAACCTCTTATTCTTCCATGAAACTTGTGGATGGTCCTCCTCTTGACCCGCACTCTGGTGTTATTCAGGTTGCTTCCAAGATTTGTTGTAATTTTACCAACTAATCCTACACCTTCTGGTGTTGTTCCTCTTGTTCCCTCATAGCTTCCTCAATGGATTCTTATGTGGCATCCTGTACCTAGTAGTCGATTTGGTCCATGTTGTTATTGGTCAACGTATAGACTGGGGGTACCTTATGCGCTTTGGTATTCTTGTACACACCTCATGTTGGCTCCTTCCCCTTATCTTTTCTTTTTTCTCCTGCTGTGGGGACTGGGGACTGCACTTCTCTTTTTGATGGCCTAGGTGTATCTCCTGTGCCATTGTTCTGATCATTCCCCTGCCCCTCATCCAGTTCTTCATCATCCTTGTCCCATTCTTCTTCATCTCCTGGGTGGCCTGTTTGTCCTGTTTGAGTTTTCCAATCATATTCGCAATCATTACCGATCATGGAGACATCCTCTATTGTCAAGCCGTAGTTCATGGGAAACCACTGGTGCACATGGTCCTTTTTTTCTTGCACATACATGTGGTGCATCCCTGTTTTGAATCACACAATATACTTGTACGTTTCTACTATCTCAGCTGATATGAACAATGTATGTTTGATTATATACTTGATTGACTCAAAGTATATGTAAAATGTAACATTATTGTATTGTTTCCTCCTTTTGTTTGACATATGCCATAAGTTGGCATACCGCGCATCCATATTACCTCTACCATTTGTTCTCATGTGTTGGCAATAGCCTGGTTCCTGCCATCCTACAAGCGTAATCAAAATCAGAAGCCAAGTATAATGAAACTCTGTTCCTTTTTCCTGGGCCTCTATACAGTTTGTCAAAAATTGATTTACTAAGAATGTGGCTTGGTTCATTTGGACCCCTTCTGAGTATTTTTTCGTGGTTATTATTATTGCAGTGGGTACTCCATCCTTACAACACTTTCAAAACAATTTTCATGCAAACACCTTAGTTGCAAGTCGGACATAGTCATCATTGATGTTCACAACATCCAATCCCCTTTCCCCCTTGAATGTGTGAAACTTCTCCTTCATGGATTTTTATTGGGATTTCTCCCCTTTTTTGTTGAAAAGGGTGACCAGATCCTCTCCTGTTTTATTGAACAGGGTGACTAGATTCTCTCCTTCTTTTGGTAGCCTGATTCATGCAATTAATGTAGTATCAATTGACACTAGTGGGTAAATCCATAATTTTCCTCCATGGAAGTAACTTAGTAGTAACTTAAAACATACATTGATTTTCAAGCTACTTCCAAAGTGTGGAACCTTTAGTAGGTTTAGTATCCCCAAATTTCTGAGTCTTGTTGCCCATGTCTACATTTCCAACAATATCACTCATGTGCTTGGTATTCTCTTAGTGCATAAGTACTTTTCCCTGGATAGCTCGGGAAACTTCTGGTCATCTGTGATATCATGATTTGAGAGTGGAAACCTTGCCTAAAATGCCTCCTTCCACACTTAAACCAGGTGGGATTGGTGATGTTTCCAATGGGCATTTTCCATCTGCTGGTACTTTAACGTGAGGTGCATTGTCTTTTCATGACAGTACTTAGTCCCTGTGTAAATTTGCTTGTGATTCCAAAGCCAAAGCTCTAGGTAATTCCTCAACCTTTGGTGCCACTGATGGTCGTTTCTATTTCTTTTATGTCGCTACTGATGGCACTCCAAATTTTAGTGGGGCCATTTTTTTGTGCAACATGTTCCTTTACTCGCTCTGTGGTTGTTCTTGTGTGGTTGTAGTTCGGCTCTAAGTTAGCTCTGGTTTGCTCTAGTTCTCTCTCACTTGCATACAATGGGTCTTAGTAACAATGATTTATGCTTGGTTACCTTCAATTAATTTTATGCCTCCGTCAAACTGTTCATGTCTCTTCGTGCCATAACGAACTTGTCCAATCTGCCAACAGGTTTGATGAGTGGTTAAATAAATTCAACTTTATTACCAAATCCATCGTGTGATTTTTTCCTCATACTGCAAGTCTGTCATGATTTTTGACAAATTTTACCATTTAAGATTATACATCGTCTTTATGACCTGTCATTACCACACTTTCTCCATCATTTATGTGCTTTAATGTCTTTTTATGGTCTTGTCAGGACCATATTGCACAATTGTTCTTGCTTTTGTGTTTGTGTCTTCGTGGTCCTTCGCTTTTGTGTATTATTGTATTAACTGACATAGTTTTGTCCCGATAGCATGAAAATCATTCCTTCTGTGCACTTTTCTTATGAATTTGTACTTTGTAATCTTTTTATTTTTCTATATCTACTTTTTATTTCTTTTTCTTTCTTTTTCTAATTTTTATATGTTTTTCTATGTTTCATCTTCCCACTATAGTATAGTTACTATGATACATGTGCTCTAACACAACCCAAATTATTGCACATATTTTCTACCGTCTCTATAGAGTTTCAACCAACTTCCATTCACCATTCCTCCAAGGACTTCTCCATTCAAGGTTTCCAACTATGAAACACCTGCCTCTGTTACATGCTGAATCACATAGGGTCCTAACTAGTGCGTTCTAAAATTTCCTAGATGCTGCATAAACTTACTATCATAGAGTGATACTAAGTCCCCTACTTGAATTTTTTTATGTTTAATGTATCTATCATGCCATGCCATCTCTCTTCCTTTTTGAACTTACTAATGGAAACTTGCGACAAACTGATCTTCCTCAAGTTGTACCAACTATGGAAATCTCTCCTCTATTGTGCTAGAGTTTGAAAGATCAGTGATCGATGCAATGCAGAGGCTAGGTAGAATAAAATTGATGGGAATCACTGCTTATTTCCCATAGACCAAACTGAAAGGTGTATTCCCTTTCAAATTTTTGCTTATCATCCTGTAGGCCCATAAAATTGTAGGAACTGTTAAGTCCCAATTATCTCTCCCTATGTTGTAGATTTTTGTCAAAGCATTATCCAATATTTTATTGAAATATTCCACTATCCCATTGGCCTGAGGATGATACATAGTACTCTTATGATGATGAATTTGAAAATCCTTAGCCAATGTTGCAATTGTTTTATTCAGGAAGTGTGTTCCTTGATCTCTGAGTAATATGCACGAACATCCAAATCGTGTGACTACATTCTCAAACAAAAATCATGCAACAGTCTCTATGGTGCAATCAAGAATTGGTGTTGATTCTTCCCACATTATCAAATACTTCATCATAGTGATTATGTACCTTTCCCTTGATCTTCTTGCTTGTGGGTTGATTGGCCCCACAAAGTCTATGTCTCATTTATCAAATGTTTGCAATGTAACCTACAGATTCAAAGACATTTCATCCCTCCTATATGGATTTCCCACTCTTTGACATACATCGCATGATTAAAAATGTTCTTTAGTATCTTTATGCAGTGTGGGCCACCAGAGCCCAACACAAAAAATATTTTGTGCCATTTCCTTACCTGCATAATTTCCTCTTGAAATTCCTTCATGTGCTTCTGTGAGTATCATAGGCCTTTCATGTTCCAACACATATCGTCTCAATATTCCATATGCACCCAACTTGCATAAATTCCCTACAATCAATTGATAATTTGTTGCTTTCACTACTAATTGTTTTTTCTATGTGACTATCATGTTTGATGGGGCCATTCTCATACTTAGAAATTGGATGATGTCTGAGAAGTAATCATCCACCATTTTAACTATAAATAGTTGAGCATATGGTAAGTTGTCATCTAGATTACCTGCATCTTCCCCTGATAATATACATGATAAATTATTTGGCCTTGCAATCAGCTTCCCTCATTTCACCACAACCTCAAATATGTACTCTTGAAACAACCATAGCCATTTGCATATTCTCCCCCCCAACACTGGCTTGTTCACTAAGTATTTTAATGCAGAATGGTTTGTGTACATATTAAAGTGAGACCCCTATAAATAACGTTCAAACTTCTGCAATGCATATACCATTGACAATCCTTACTATTTTGTAGTGGTTTAATTCTTCTCTGCTATGGACAACTTCCTACTTGCAAAAAAAATTGGGTGATCTATGTCTCCCTCCCATGGTTGAGATAGAACTGCACCCAATGCTATGGACGATGCATCTACATGAACATGGAACTCCTTGTTCCAATATGGAAAGATGAAAATCGACGCGGTCACTATTTTTTTCTTTAGTGTGTCCAAACCCTTCTCACAGTCCTTGTTCCATTGGAACTTTTCTTCCTTCTTCAACAACTTTTCCATAGGTGTTATGATCTACGTGTAGCCTTTCATAAAATCCCTATAATATCCCATATGACCTAGATTTTCCCTCAAATTTCTAACTCATGTAGGTGGTTCTAAATCCAAAATCACTACAATCTTGGATGGATCCACTAGTAATCCCTGTTTTCAGACTACATGGCCCAATAAAATTCTGAATGGTGCACAAAAAATACACTTCTTCAAATTCATTGAAATATGACACTATCTACACCTATCCAGCATTATCCTGAGTACTTCTATGTGATCCTTCAGTAGGATGAACACAGTCCAATCATCTAAGTAAACTTCAAGGAACTTATGGATAAATTCCTTGAATGTTGCAACGAAAACTCTTGAAAAAACTGTAGGGGCATTCTTAAGTCCAAAGGGAATTACTATATACTGATAACTTTTCCACTCTATCACGAAAGTAGTCTTGTACCAGTCCTCCTGCACAATTTTTATGGTACCCCAAGAATCCATCTGTGAAAGAATAAGTTTCTTGCCCTCCTATGTTATCCAATAGTGAATGGAATTGGGAATGGATCATGCAAATATGCATCATTCAGTTTCCTCAGATCCATGCAAATCCTGATTCCTCATGTCTTCTTGTCTTACACTACCACTAGGATTATCCACTTTGATTCCACCACGGGTTCAATAATTCCTGCATCCAACATTCTGTCTATTTCTAGTTTATCCTTCTCTTCGTACTTTGGATTTAACCTGTAAGGCCTCTGTGATACTGGTTGAACACTTGGTTTCAAGGGAATATTCATCTCACATAATTCCTCAGGTATCCCCTTCATCTATGAAAATGTATTTGGGAATAGGTCTTGATATTTGCGCAACAAGTCTGTAATATTCTCTATGGTCTCATCACTCTAGTAATCTCCTATTTGTGCAAAATTTGAATTCTCTATCATCCCCATGTTTACCTTCCACGTCTTTATTGGTTGTGTGTACACAAATGACTCAAGATATGGTATTTATACTTCCCATTCTCCTTCTATTTTAGGTACTTGCACATTCCTGGGATCTTATTCATTGTGTTCTTCCTTAGCAACATTGTAACACTCCAATGACTCATGAAGGTATACAGGGGAGAGTCACCAGACCAGATTGGGTTTTCCCATCATCTCTAAAGTCTTCTTTGGTAGTACATTCACATTAGATCCCAAATTGAGGATAACTTTATCCACATCATACTCCCCAATTTGCGCACTAAATCTGAATTCTTCGTTAGTCCTCTTCTTGCAAAGTACTTGATTCACCACCATATGTGAAATGGGAGTCTCCCTTCCTTGTTTGTAGTGATCAATCATTTCATAAAGTGAATTTAGAACAATTTCATCTTTCATCAGCTCTACACAACTTCTCAAGAATTCTCTTAGAGTGCTTATTTCTATAGCGGGAAAACCCCCCTATGGACTACACTAGGGTTCAACATGTAGGCAGATCTAACCATCTAAAAGTATCCTACCTTTCTAGATACCTCGAACATACCCCACATTCATACATGAAATACAAATTGAAAATATCAGGTAACTTTACCTTTTACTCTGCATCTGGTGTCGATCCTCTCACGTTAGATAGCTCCGCTGACTACAAGCCTCCTCCCAAGGCTGGCCTGCATTCAAAAATAGATAAACAAGAAACTACAAACATGCATATCATATATAAATCATGGTTTAGATGTTAGAATATATCATAAATCTAATGAAGACATTTGACACATCATATCTCGGGACAAGAAAAGTATTTCTTTTATTGATATCATAATGTTTACTTACAACAAAGGTCGGCGACTGCTCCATGAACCTGGTCCGAGATCCTCTTCACAGAGATCCAACTACGCTTCCACGTATATTTCTCATCTCAAACTTATTCTAGGGAAATGGCATAGGATTATGATGGAGGAAGAAGGCAGGAATGGGAAATTCTAATGCAAATCTCACAAGGTGGCTGCAATTATTTGGGGCAAGGAGGGGATGTGAAACGGGAAGAGTTTCACTGCTCTTATTCTTATCTTAGGAATGAGACATCAACACATCCTTTTATGTGACAAAAGGATGGTTATTCGGTTGGGTGACGGGCTATAGGTGGTGGATCAGTTGGGAAACTACCCAATAGCCCGTAATCTCAACGAATTCCTTGCAACTTTTTAATTTTTACAACTTTTGTGAGTATACACAGGGTGTAATGGTGTAGCTAGCATATGTACAGAAGATGTAGTGGTGAAAAAAGTGTGTACATGGTAGTAGTGGTGCAGGGCGCATACATCTTCAAAAATAGTGTTTTTAAGAAGAGTTGCTCAGTGATGGCTTGGGAAATTTGCATGTAAGTGGGCCAAAGGATAGGTATGCATGTATGGAGAAATTTAGGGTTATAAAAGATGTCCCCTAATTTGTGAGGTCAGAAGAGCATCTGATGGCCAAAATAGACTACAAAATCTTCACCAATGTACTAAGCGAGTGAGCCCGAGACTAGAGTTCGAGAGGTGCCATCTAAAAAAATAAAATTTGTCTCTCCGAGGCAGGCATACCCATTCTTGGGATGAAATAAATCATGGATGCCAATCAGATACACTATAGATCCATGTCATATAACTATATAAAGTGTAGGTGCCATAAATACACAATGGATCTACATCTCAAAATCAAAGATATACATGTATAGTATCCATCTTCAAGAATCCAATGATGCATGATGGCTGGAGATGAGGCTGTCAGAGCTCGAGAAACAAATTAAAGATATTCAAAACTTGGGTAGGAGTGTAATGTGAGTGTATGACTTCACTACACAGAGGTCTTCGATGGCTTGTCAAAAACATACAAGAGGATCTCGGTGATCAGGTAGAGAACTTCATTGATTTCTAACAAGGACTTGATTGGACTTTCAGGATGGTTGGGCATGAGGTCAAAAGACAAATTGAGGAAGTCTCGACTCAAGATGAGTAAAACTTCCCTTGGAAAATAGCATGACAGATGATCAGACTCAGGAAGCATTACATTGACATAAGTTCACGATGCATGAGGCAACACAAACTCTCCATATGTTTGGAAGGATAACCAAACAGAGTTGGACACAAATCAATGTAGCGAGAAGAAATTCCTAAGGTCATATTAAATCCAAAATATTGATGAACAAACAAAAGGATTTGCTTTGTCCAAGGGTGACTCATTGTGCTACCATCAAAAGAAAATATATTTCCCATCTTCTTTTTGGGGTATTTTTGATTTCAATATTTTTAAAGAGCTTGAAAAAGAATAAAAGAATGCTACATTACAAAGGAGGAACGAGTGTCACAATAATACTAGTTCAAATCACAAGGAACATACTAATGATCATAGCAAGGAGACATGTGCACGAAAAGGACACTCAAGGAAAATTCCTCCATGGGTCAAGGTGTCAGGTCGTAGAGGCAAAGTGCTACAAGGCTTGCGTATAAGGCATGCTTCAAAGGTTTAGTTGAGAACAACATAGAGATGACATTAGGCCAAAGACGCAAATATGAAAATGAGATAAGTAGGCCACGATGAAACCCCCTTCAAGGTATTTTTCACGAGCCCAGAGAAGGTAACATCGATGGTTCTTTCACGTTTAGAGAGTTTGAAAAAATGTAAAAGAAGACTCCGTTGGGGTACCTTTTTTGACAATAGTTTAGTCGGTTCAAAAAGGGGATAAACTAGCACCGAAAAGATGTCTATTTAGAACCATTTTAACGAGTGTGACACATACAAGATCACTCAACAATCTTCTCAATTTTAAGGAGTCTAAAAAGAGCTTAAATATGGACTCCATATAGTGTGTTCTTCTAGACCAATTTAACGAGTGTGAAGGATCAAGGTCACTCGATGATCTTTTCAATTTTAAGAAGTCTGAAAAGAGATTAACTATGGACTCTATATAATATATTCTTCTGGACCAATTAACGAGTGTGAAGGAACAAGGTCACTTGACGATCTTTTCAATTTTAGGGAGTCTAAAAGAGCTTAACTATGGACTCCATGGGGGTTCCTTTTTTGTAAATTTAGTCCCTCGGGCCTAAAAAAGGGTTAAACTTATACCTAAGAATACTCTTCTAGCGAACCGAAGTTCCTAGAGTATACCTTTGTTCGTACAATTGACCATCTATACCAAAAAATGGGTAAATTACCACTGGATAGACGTGCCTTCAAATTTTAGTTTGGCGAGCATGAAGGGAAACAAGATCGCTTGACAATATTTTCATGTTTAAAGAGTCTGAAAAGGGATTAAAAGAAAACTCATTTTCTGGGCATCCCGAGGGTGAGGCCAAGAGTGATGATACATTAGACATATGAGGTTCAATATCGTAATCAGGATAGGGCTAACAAGGAATCCTGACCCTAAAGTCATTAACGACGACATGGACGCCAAAATGCAACTAGGATCTACCTAGGGCATCCATGTAAAGATGGACTCTACCACCTTACCACGACACTTCTAAAATAGTAATGACGGTTCCATATGTTAGTTCGGTGGGATCGACCCTATGGAAAATATGAAAATACCACGAGATGCATAAAGTGGAGGTGGAATCCTAACTTAAATGTAAAAAGTTGGAAAAATGAATTTTCCCAAAGGACCTTTAAAAGTGACCCATCTCCCAAAAATTTTTCCAAACCAAAAGTGAAGTGTGTCGTAACATCCAATGAGAAACTCAAGAACCATACTAGATGATTTTCAAGATAGAAAAGATGACAAAAGGGTTCAAAAAAGCGACAAAAAAGCGACAAAAAGGCCAAAAAAGTCTATAAATAGAAGCTGACAACTCATTTTCACCATTGCAAATTGAGAATTAACCAAAAATATAAAAAGACCCCTTTGCTAAAAGAGTTTATTCTGGGAGCTTTAGAGGATGAAACAAACTTCTGCTTGGACCAAGTAAGTACAAACCAACCCCTCTTGCATTTTCATAGTTCATTTACATGTTTCTTTTTAATTTTTGGGGGGTGCACCCTCCTAAAAAAGGGTGGCCCTACATGTATGAGGGTTGTCTAAGGACAACCTGTGTATGCCCATGGGCATAAAAAAACTTGCCCATGTGCATACGCGACTATGTCCAAGACAACCCACGTACACCCTCATTAACATAGAAAAATGAAGATACAAGAGCTAACTCCCTCCATGAACTTGTCATTTGACATGATGTATGTCCACTAGAGAGAGAGGGAGCATGAAGACATTGATATCTTAGTTGAAGAGGACCTTGCTACTGTAACCACATTGAAACAATGTAGGTTATGGAAGCTCTTCCGGTGTTCACTCATGAGGGAACAACCCACGTTGCTAAATGCCTTGGTGGATTATTGGCACCCCGATGCTAAGGCATTTATCCTTGAGGGGCAGTTGTTGACTTCAATGATTGAGGACATATACTTTTTGACTGGCATCGGTAACCAATCAACTTCCATTATTTTCTCCCCAGGCCTAATAACATCACCGAGCTGATCGGACTACATTGCGAGGTTGACACTAAGAAAGTATGTTCTCAGGTGACAATCCACAAGATCACCAATCTATCACTAAAAGTGATAGTTTTACTCATTGGGTAGATCAGTGGATCTGTGGCCTTACATCAGGCCTCTCAGGCACACATGTATTGTGTGGTGCAGTGCTTAAATGCAAGAGTGTTCGACTGGAGCATGACCATGCTTGAGTGCATGAAGAGACAACTTATAGAGTTCTTGGGAGAAGTAACAAAAACTTCAGGTTTGGTACCATATTGTTCTCATTCTTCTTTGAGAGGGTACCCAACATGATTCCACGAGAAATAGTACAGGGGCATGTGGCCTCCTTCCTGGGAGTGTGTAGGTGGGTGACATTGTTTCCATGACATGGGGGAGGAAGGATCATAGAGGCCTTCGACGATAGATTCTTTAACTAGTGGGCATCACATATTCTGGAAATAGAGGACTACCCCTATGTCAGGATCAAATTTTCCAAGGATATAGACATGCCCATACCTCCTAGAGAGGAGCGAAGAGAGAGAGGTACACTTTTTTAAAGTTATTTTTTTTTAGTTTCTTTTTATATATATCATTTTTATGTGTACCAGAGTATCTAAAAAACATGTATCTATTATGTACAAATGTGGGACCAGTGCGTCTAGAAGAATTATCGAGGAGAAGGCGACGCCCTCGACCAGAGATAGTACCAACAGTGGGGGGACCTCCAGAAAGAGAGACTAAGAGAGTTTTGAGATAGGTGGAGCAGAACCTCACTGCACTCACTCGTGTGGTTCCCATGGTCGAGATTGAGGATCGCCTGCCATCGATGCAGCCTCATGTAGTTGGGGTGCCGCAAACTTGGGTCAAACTCTTCTAGCATTTGGTGAACACTATTTTCCACTATGACAGGGCCAATAGGCTGCGTGCTTATCTCAGGATGGACCTCTCACATGCCGAGGGAACTCTTTGTATATTTTTGAGGGCATAAACCCCATGATGTATGTTGGATTTGTATTTTTGAGGAGTTCATGTCCACCTATGTACTCTGATACTTTTGATATATATATATGTGTGTGTGTGTATTTACATCTTTTATGTCTTATGGATCACATTTTTTACAAATGTACGCACATGTGTATGTGTGTGCTTCTTTTTATGTGTGTTCAATATGTCAATCTAATACTTGATTAGCTAGAGTATCTGTTATTTGATTTAATCTCCTAGGAACATGGATATATGTATTGTAATCAAAGAAACGTTCTAAGAGACGTACCCTAAGGAATCGACAGTGTAAAGTAGGATCATAAATGTGGTAAACCCCATTTAACTGAGACACAACTAGTTGTGCATCTAGGTAGACCCAGAGGTGAGAGATACGATGTGATAAAGCATCACAAAGAAACTCTATCACTGCACTATACTCATTGACATTGTTTGTGGCATCACCAAAACATATACCTCCAAAATATAGCAACTGGCCTTGAGGCGTGAAGATAACCCAAGCTACAGAAGTAAGCCTCTGAGTGTGTCGGCTAGCGCCATCTGCGAACCCAACGAACATCTCTGACTCATTTGATATCTGCCATAGTGAAAAAGACGACATAAATAATGACATGTCCATAAAAACAAAAATACAAAAACTAACTGTATAAGAACTATACATATGTACAATAAGTCACCCAACGAGACCCACCTACGACTAATACTTCTTGAGGTAGAGCCCATTTCTAGGCTCCACTAAAGAATTTCCCTCAAAGTCAACCAGACGATAAGCACCCTTCTTTAGTACCTCCTTCATAATGAAAGGTCCTAACCACATGGGTTTGAACTTGCTTGCCCCCAGGGGATCCTTATCTTGGTCATAGACCAGGACAAGGTCACCTTCGGATAAAATATGAGGATCAACGGACTGTTCATACTAACACTTGACTCATTTCTTGTGAGTCTCTTTAGCCAAGGTTGCATCATGATGTCTCTCATCAAGCTTCTCGAGATATAATAAGCATTCCTCAAGTGGTCAAGTGTCTAGAAATAACTGTACTGCCAACTTTAGAGATGGGATCTAACACTCTATTGGTAAGAATGCTTCCAGCCCATAAATGAGTTGAAAAGGTGATAAACTGGTGGCAGTCTTTACAGATGTTCAGTAGGCCCACAATGTCATGTACAACATCAAATTCCAATTTGACTTGCCAGAATTGATCGTTCACTGCAGAATAGTCTTGAGAGATGTATTCATAGCTTCCACCTGACCATTTTCTTATGCATAGTAGTTTGATGAATTCTCTTGCCTCAACCCAATATTTGATGATAACTTAGACATCATTTTGTTTTGGAAGTGACTTCCATGGTCAGTGACAATCTCCTTTGGGATGCCAAACCTTGCTATTATCTGATTGAAAATAAAGAGAGTTGTTGTCTCACCATCATTATTAAATGTTGGCATAGCCTCGAACCACTTTGTGCAGTAGTCTACTGCTATGATGATATAACGATGCCCCTTGGCTGAAGCTGGGTGGAATTATTAAAATCAATACCCCACTTGGTGAAGGGACCAATAGTAATGATGGGAAACATGGGAGTGGGGTGTGCCCTCATCTTTCGAGAGAATATCTGACACGAGTGGCACTTCTTGACCTATTCAATGCAATCTTTTATCAACGTCGACTAAAATTAACCTGCTCGTAGAATATTTTGGGTTGTTTCCAACCCAGAAAAATGACCACCACATGCTCCAGTGTGGTAGTTTCTAAGAATGAATTCCGCTTCTTCATGAGAGAGGCATCGAAGAAGGATGCAATCTACACCTTGATGATACAAAGTGTCATCGAGTATGAGATAGTTTTTTTCCTGATGGCGTATACATCGATGCTCATCACGAGAGGAAGAGGTGGGACACTTCAAATTCTAGAGATAGATTAGTATATCTCCATACCAGGGGTCTGAAGATGAAATCATAAAAAGATCTCCTTTAATCGTTGATTCCTCAGGTGTAACATCACCTGATTCGACCAAAAGTTCTGAGATAAGTTCTGCAAAGACTAGTGACTTTTTGGATTTTATGGAAACAAAATCCAAGTCAAATTCCTGGAGGATAACAATCCATCTACGACTATTTCCACTGATGACCCATCGTGTCAACACGTATTGAAACAGGTTCACAACAACAATGACAGTGGTCTTATGAAGCAGAATATAATGATGGAACCGTTGGACAACACGAATTGTTGCCAACACAAGCTTCTCAACATGGGAGTAGTTGAGTTCTGTTCCAACTAGGCCTTGGCTCAAGTAATAAATCATGTGTTCTTTGAGCAGATCATCCTCTTGAACCAAGACCATACTGATGGTTTACTCTGCGACGACCAAATACAATAAGAAATATTTATTATAATTGGGAGGCTAGAGCAGAGGTGCAGACATGAGGGCACGTTTCAACACTTCAAAAGAGGGTTGAGCAACTTCATCCCAATGGAAAGGGACTCCCTTATTCAGTAAACACATGAACCGTTTAGTGATTTCGACATAGTTTGTGATAAAACGCTGAAGAAAATTCACTTTACCCTATAATATTTGAAGCTGAGGGGCTATGCATGGGGGAGGAAACTGAACTACTGCCTCAACCTTTAGAGGATCGACCATGATCCCTGTTGTCGAAACTATGAAACCTAGCAGACGACCCAATTTCACGCAAAAACTGCACTTGTTTGGATTCAAGTGAATCCAATAGTAGCGACATCGCTCAAAGATTAGTCAGAGGTGCATGGGATGATCGACTCTCTTATGAGATCATGATGCTAAATCATCGAGATAAGCCTCGAGTATGTGTCTTTGGTCATCGAAAGAAAATGACATGGCTCATTGAAAAGTGGCTCCAACATTCTTTAGGCCAAACAACATCTTCCGATAAGCGAATGTACCCCATGGAAAAATAAAATCTATTTTATTATTGTCTTCGGGCTTAATCTGTATCTGATTGTATCCCAAAAAACATCCATGAAATAAAAGACCTCACAGCCTACACACTCATTGACAATCTGGTCAATGAATCGGGTGGGGAAATTATCCTTTGGATAAGCCTTGTTCGGATCATGGAAGTCCATACATACGTGAATCATTCCCTTCTTTTTGTTAACTGGAATGTGATTTGACACCCATTGAGTCAAATGAATGGTTAGATGAAACCGACTTTGAGCAATTTCTCTACTTCAGCCTTAATAGCTACTGATTTTCAAGGATTCACCGGACAAATCTTCTGTTGGAATGACTTGGCGTTAGGCTAAGTCATTATTTCATGTTTGATGATTATTGGATCAATTCCTGACATTTCCTTGTAAGACCAGGAAAAAACGTCGTGAAATTCCTTAAATAAATTTTTATAGATCCAAATCTCCTCTAGGGAGCTGTCAGCTCTGACGAAGACATTCTCCATGATGCTAGGGGTTCTAGAGATGTCAATATGTATCGTTTCATCGATGGTTTCCATATTACCCTTGGAATAAACTGCATGCATAGACATAGGATTAATAGGACAAGACCTATCTCCATTCATAGTCAACACAAATTCTCCTACCTCTATTCTTGTTAACTCTGGGAGGAAACAAGATTTGTGATGGAGATCATCGTAGGGTCTATTCAGACTGGTCAATGACTCTAAAATTGCCTCATAAAAGGGTAAGACCAAGTCTAAAGAATGAGTAGTGGTAAGGGAACCTTGAGCCCAAGTAGGCTCAATAACTGGATCTAAATCTTGTGCAGGAGTTGGATCGGGGTCAGCCGAAGCTTGCTGGATGATAGAGTACGTAACTTCTGTCATGGATAAGGGCATGACCATGCTAGGATGCCTTGTCCCTTCCATCGAGGCTGATGGGGAAGGAAGAGTCCATAGATCATTAAAGTAAGTCGTAAGAAATGATGACACTTGAAATATGTGAGCCCTAGTTTGGTTGGGGACAACCGATATCATCTTAACATCGCTAGAAGGAGGTGGGTAATCAAAAGTACCCATCAAAGGTGGGTACAAACCAACCCCCACATTGACGACGCCGAGCTGTGTGTTATCAATCATTGGGACCATGGATGCCCCGATGAAGGGTCAGGCTGGGAGAAGGACAACTGATCAATGGTTACGATTCAACCCTCGTGTGGAAACAACAAGCCCTAAAAAATAGTGGCAACCAATGCATGCATAGCATAGGTCCAACTCCTTCCTAACAACAGGTTGTAGTCAAGAGGCATATCAACCACTTCAAATTATATGCACACGGTCTTCCCTCCTAACTGCATAGGGAAAGAAGGCATGATTCCATGTGGTCTGAAAGAATGACTGTCGAAAGCAATAAGAAGAATAGGTGACAGAGACAAAATGGGTTGGCCAATGGCCTTCCAACATTCCAAAGACATCACGCATGTCAAGGTGCCCTCATCAACAACCATGCAGAAAATATTCTGAGTAAAATATTTCGTGGGGTGAGCCACAACTATCTGAAATGAAATGTGGTATGGGAGACGAGGTTTCAAGTCGATCGTATCAAGCATGATCGTTCTCAAATTACAGTTCTCAATAGATCCTAAGGCAGCTAACAAATCCTTTCTTTGCGAAGGGTGGCTATAGAGGACCTCCAAAGTGGACATCACACAAGGGGTTTGTGACAAATTCTCCACCATAGAGTAGTTCTGAGCGGCCCTCATGTTTGGATTATGCGAAGATTTCTTGAACACTGTTATCATTGAAATTTCGTCCGCATGTGGCGACAAGAACTCCGCATCGTCAAAACAGAAAATAAGTCATTCATGGCACAAGGTTAACCCCACAACACAGCAAAAGGGTCAAAACTATACAAAATGGCCAAAAAATTGCAAGGCGCTTTACATCCTCTGGGTGCATGCGCACATGCGCGTAACAGCTTTGTACAAGGCGCGCATATGTGCACAAGGTGCGGCTGTTTGGCGAAAAACCCGCGCGCCTGCTAAATGACACATTTATTGAAACTGGTCGGCTTCCCAACCACTAATGGATCGGCTCCCAAGTCGACTTGACACCAAATCTGAGCTCAATCCTCATGGTGGGCTGGTCAAAGACCTAATTGTGCCCTAAAGAGCCCATTTTCACATTCAAAAGAGGCCACATAATAACCCAATGCTTGGCTATAAAAAGCCATGAATGACCACCATTTTCTCAAGGAATTCTTCATACTATTATGCTGCTGAGATTGCTAAAGACTCATTCTTTGGCAACACACATTGTAGGCTGCATTTCATAAGCTATTCACCCCTCACTTGAGTGAATAATCTTGGAGTTCTTTCATCCACATTTTTCATCTTTTCATTGTAAAGGAGAGCAAGCTTTGAGGGCCTCAAGAGCCTTCCATTGGAGAAAGGAGGGACCCAAGCCCCCTTTCTTCTTTGTGTGTCTTTGGATTTCATCAACAGATCAACTTATACATTGGTGATATTGGTCCATTTGTCTCTATTTTTCATTAGTTTATATGCTCATAGTTTTTATTAGTTTTAGTTTAGTCTTTGTTTATTGCTTTGTAGTTTCTCTTTCTAACCTTTTACCTCACAGTTGTCATGGCTAGCAGAGCCCAACTGGGCATGTAAGCACTCACAATTTGCTCACATAGTGACGAATTGGGTGCAAACAGATTGGCAACCGTACTGGGGAGTAAGTATCAATTCCTCCCTCATTTGGGCTTTATTTTCTTTCCTTTCGATTTCATTAACTTGCAGGTTCACAAACCGGCCTCAGCCGACCTGCTTAGCAGTCAAATCACCAGAAATTGGAGAGAAATCCATCCAGATTTTTCTTCTCGGACTTTTGACATAGGCGCGCGGGTATTTCAACCCACAGGCGCACGTCGGGCGCGCATGCGCTTTTTTCTTCAGTTCTGTTAGTGCACAGGCACCATATGTGCCTCTGTCCACACAGGAGGCCGTGAATTTGAATTAAAATTTACATTGTAAGCTCTTGGATGTGGGGAAAACTCATTTTTCTTATCAAAGAATGATGATATGCATGATCTGAATACTGCACCACTTAAACCCCTCAACTTATAAAGGGGATAATCAAGCAAACATAGGCACTTAGGTGGATAAAATTCATTTTCCCTTATTTTCTTTTTGCCACATGGATGGCTTGCTTTGGTTTATAATTCTAAGTTGAACATCAATTCTAAATCACATCTAAACTCACATTTTGGGACTAGAAGTCGAAAGTAAAAATCTTGAGTATGCTCTTCTCTTCGGCCATTGAGCGATCTTGAGAATCAGAAAAGGATTGAGAAATCGATCTCATCTCCCTTAAACAAAATTTCAAACAAACTTTTAGGAGAGGACAAAGGCTCTTTGGAGACCCCTCTTAGTTTCATTTTCTCAAACACATTCTTGTAAAGGGTCCAATACATGCCCACATGTCAACAAAGCTAGAATAGTGGTTGAATTTTGCTTTCTTAGATCATAAAACTAGGAGAGTTAAAAGTTTGTAATGGGCCCACACATGCCCACAT
>CBVK0100043305.1:5421-36753 GCA_900067695.1 Picea abies
AATATCTACTGCAAACTGATATTCAGAAAAGAACAGAAAAGATGCAATGGTAAATACAAACATTACACAGAGATTTTTCATCTGGAAACCCAAACCGGGAAAACCAGCATATATTATATTGATACACCTTTTTGTTACATTGTTTACAATAAAATATACATATAGGAGCCAGTGGCATCCAAAACCCTAACCCAATGACCTGTAGTCCAAAACCCTAATTCCTTAACCGGAAATAGAAAACCATCACAAAAACCATGTGCCGAAAACCACCTAATATCATGTGGTCCCGAAAATATGTCGGCCCGGCAATAATATGTCAGCCCGAAACTGGCGAAAATATGTCGGCCCAAAAAAAAAAATTTCGGGGGCGCTGCCCCCAAACCCCCGCGCGGGGGGGCTCCACTTCCCTGCACACCCGGTGCAGGCACTCAGACACTACTACTCGTGCAAAGAATATAACACATACCCAATAGTTTAGTGACATTTACTTGATGTCCTTTTTGTAGCCACGAAACTCTGTATGGGCTTGGATGTTCAATAGTCTCCAGCTCCATATTTTCTACCATCTCTGTAGAAACGAGATTGTCTATGCTACCACTGTCCACATTGACTTTGCATACCTTGTATTTGGTCTTGCAAGTAGTCCGAAAAAGTTTTTTCCTTTGGGATGGATTCTCGGCCTCCTTCTCTGGCATTAAGAGAACTTTTCTCATCATCAAGGATCTTCCACCTTCAGCATCTTCTGCCTCAACATTCCATCCTTGAGCTTCGACAATGTGAGTTTCACCCCCTTCTTTCTTCTTATCTAGACATTCATAGGATTTGTGTCCATTTTTTCCACAGGTAAACAATTTTATTTCTCCACCTCTGCCTCTTCCTCTTCCTTTGGTTTGAGGAAAAGTATTTCTATCAGCATACTGTCCTCTCTGTGAGCTTCCACCTCTCTCAGTTTGAGTTTGAGGTTTCTTCCACTCTTCTTTAGGTCTCTGATTCTTGTCCTGGGCAATTTTTTTTCCTCTGGCTTGACTTCTACCTCAGCCTCTTAGACCTTGCTTTCAGCTCAACTTCTCTTCATCTTTCAGAGCCATCTAATAAGCATCCTCCACATTCCTAAGGGTCATCATTCTCATCTCATCCTGAATGTCATATCGTAGACCATTCATGTACCTATCAACCTTTTCATATTCACTTTCCCGATGACCTACTCTGATGTTTATCCTGTAGAACTCTTCAGTGTACTCTTTAACTGACATCAACTTCTGTCTCAAGTTCTGCATTTTCTTAAACAAAGTAATTTGATAATCTTTGGGTATGAATTTTTCCTTCATCTTTGCAACCATTCTATCCCAGCTCTTGATTTTCTGCTTGCCTTTGCAACGTTTGTTAGCTTGTAGCTCATCCCACCATAATGTTTCATGTCCTTTGAGTCTTGTGACAGCATGCTTGACCTTCTTGTCTTCCTTGACATATTCATAATCAAAATACTTATCCAAATCTCTAATCTAGTCTAGAAGCTCTTCAACATCCAGGTTTCCTTCATACACTGGAATGTCCATTTTTGCTCTAGCACCTATCCTTGCAACAACCCTAAATAGGCATTCTTCTGCTGTGTCTTCAGCAATAAATTCCTCATTTCCAAATTCATTTTCACTTTTAGATTCGTTGATATCCCCAACGTCAACTTTTCACCTCTATGTTGTCTCCATGGCATAAATCTTGACATGTAGTTCACGCATCCCTCTTTTCCTTGCCGGATCAGGCAATTGTCTGTCTCTTCTTCTTGGCATTTCCCTTTCCTCTAGTGGGTTAGGTATTTTACTGTCTCTTCTCCTCGGTGGAATGGCTGTAAATTTCCTCTTTTCCCTGTTACAGAAAGAAAATAAATCTTTCTAAGCTCTGATACCACAACTAGCGCAGACCCCAAACCCTCAGACCAGAGTCCGCACAGGATCTTTCAACTTAGGCCCTAAGAGTTTGATTGACCCTTTTAATTCCTCTCGGGGAATTATTTACTCACCCACTCTGAGTATAATTCACAGGTCCTCCTGAGTTTTTCTTTCGTGATTATTCACCGGCATGAACTCCTCGATCAATACCCAACTGACATTGGGAATCTTCTCTTTTCCTTTCGGGATATCGGATTTCACAATTTCATGAATCCCGTGGTCGAGCACCTTACCTCTTTGACCTCCAAAACCTGAAATACTAAAAAGATGGACCCTTCTCACCACTGATTTCGGCTTTTCACTCTTCACGATTTCGGGAGTTGTAACAACGTGCAACTTTACCTCTCCACTCCCAGAGTCTCGAAACCCAGAACTCTGAAATCCTGAAAAGTCCACCCTCATCCCTACTACACTTCATGACTTTGGGATTTCCTTAGCACTATGTCTCGTCCCTTTGTCCACAGGGTTCCCGATATGTTGAATCCCGAAACACCAAAATACAAATGTTCCGCTCCCAAGGAAAATCAACCGATGTGATTCTTCCCCTTGATCCAATGGTTAGTGTGATTTCTCATATCGGGAGCTCGTAAGGCTTGTCCTCGAACTTGCTTCCTCCCATACCTTCCGATCCCTGAATCTCCAAAATGCCGAAATGGTTTTCCTCTTTCGAAATTTCGTGAATCGGGAGTTTGAAACTCACAATTCCAAATTTCTATCTCCTTGAGATGCTGGATCCCAAAATGTCGAGATGCCGAAATGCTCCTCCACACTTCTTCACGTTTCATGATTTTGGTACTTCTGATGTGGAGTGTTCTACCTCTTGTCCACGGGAATGTAAAAAAGCCGATTCCCAAAATCCCGACAAATACTCTATCACAACTTCTGATTTTGGACTTTCCTCCCTGCTACATCCCGATCACTCGTCCTCATAACTTCCAAAACCCCAAACTCCAATGTTCCGAAAACCTGAACTTGCACTCCTTGACTTCACACACAAAACCTCCTTTCACATTTCAGGAACTTGACCAGCCAAGGATTTTATCTTGCACTCTGGACTCCCGAAATGATCTGACATCCTGAACCAATCTCGATCAATGGTCCATGTTGACTCTACCTTTCAAAGGTTAGATCTATCCAACACTTAAATCCCCTGCAACTTTCCTTGATCCTACGGTCCCCGCTAATTCGAGAGTTCTCCTCGGAGAATTCGGACTGTTCAGTCTCCTCTTCAAAGAACCTCCGACTCACAGCAAACCTACGATCCTCCTCTGGGATTTAACCTCTTTAAGAACTACTTGCGTTTCCTTCTTCCTCTTGAATAATTCCAAGGCCCTAACCCTTCTGAGCTTTCTTCACAAACCCAAGTCTTCAAGAAGACTTTTGCATGCACTCCTTGTGGAAATCCTTCAAATAATTTTGAGTATTTGAATTCCTGACTCTGTGCAACTCTACAACAGTAGTCCTTCAATCACTCAACCTTAGCTTGATAAGTTCTAAGATCTCGGACAGCCTGCGCACACCTTGCACGGCTTATGTGCCTTGGCTACACTTCTATGGAAAATGAGAACAACGGTATCCCTCCTGAGCTTCTAGAGATAAACTCTAAACCCTGTCAACGCACACCTTGCGGACACTTCCACTGCACTCCTTGCAAGAACTCTTACTCAAGAAGAGAAACAATTGAAACTCATTCCCTTACTTTCTCAAACTTCAAACACTTAACATGAAATCATACATACATAGCATAACAACAAATACACAACAGAAAGAGTAAAACAACCAGAAGCATAGCATTCAACATATATACATAGAAAGCATTATAACACCATGAGTCTGAATCAAAGCTTCATATATTAATTTCAGAACTTCTGTACATGGGCTCTTCTCTACAGATCTCTACTTCTCCTCTATGCTAATGTGATTACTTCTACAATCCCTGATTGACACAATGATACAAAGAATGAGGGTGTCTATATTCATTTTCCCTCCAGCTCCTAAAACTATCTAATCTAGAATTTTAAATCTACCTACTTTCATTAACTAGCATAAATGTCTCTACCTCCTACAGATGAGAACAGGTTGCTCAAGATCTGTTTACAATATGGAAGTATGCCTTCTTAACTATTTCATTAATATCTGTGCATCCAAACTTTCCAAAAACATTTCAAAATGATTTTGACATGTGCCAAAATGTGATGGCGTTCATCCCAGCTATCTTCCGCCCCCATTCTTGCTTGCTGCCGACGATGCTCCTGCATCATACTCCCTCACTTGAAAATTTTCATGGACTCCTGTTCAAGAGCTCTTGCATGGTCTGTCCATGCTTCTAAATTTCTGCTTCATTCTTCCAGCTGACATCTTCAACTAGATGTCCATTCCATTTGAACAAGTATTCAAAATACTCTTTCCTCCTGGACCTCTTCCTGACTCACTTGTTAAGTATACCTTCCATCTGTGGCTTTGTAGCTACAATCATTTTTTTAGTCCACTGCACCTCTGTCTATTTACTATCTTCTCCTGCTTCTTCAGTTCTGTAAGGGTACAATTCTAAGATGTTGAATATCGGTGAAATTTCGACCCCATCGGGTAATTCAATCTCATATGCATTTTCCCCAAATTTCTTCAAGACCTTCCATGGTCCAATATTCTTCATCTTCAGTTTGTTATATGTTCCCCTTGGGAACCTTTCCTTTCTCATATGTGCAAGAATTAGATCACCAACTTCAAATTGAATTTCTCACCTGTGTTGATCTTCTTTGCGCTTGTATTCTTGATTCGAATTCTGCAATCGCCCCTTGACTTGGCTCTGAAGTTCTTTCATTGCCTCTACAAAATCCTCTGCACTAGCACTCCTGAATTCAGTTTGTTTCGAATCTTTCAATTCAAAAAATCCTCTTGGCTGCATTTTGTACACAATTTGGAATGAACTCTGCCCTGTGCTTCCGTTGTGTGAATCATTATAAGCAAATTCCTCCTGTGGTAGAATGTGATCCCACTGACTGTGGTGTTTAGTCACTAGGCTCCTTAGCAAATCTCCCAAGCTTTTGTTTACAACTTTTGTTTGCCCATCCATCTGAGGATGATAAAATGAGCTAAATTACAAATTTGTCCCTAGATTCTTCCATAAATTCCTCCAGAAATGTTCCATGAACTTGGTGTCTCGATCTGAAACTATACTTCTTGGCAAGCCGTGAAGTCTGACAACTTCCTTGAAAAATAGGTTCGCAATATGAGTTGCATCGCTGGTTTTCTGACATGGTATAAAATGTGCCATCTTTGAAAATTTGTCTACCACCATAAAGATCAAATCAAATCCTCTTTGTTTCCTTAGAATCCCTAATACAAAATCCATGCTCACTGCATCCCACGGCCTGTCAGGTATGGATAATGGCTGATACAACCCTGTATTCCTCTTTCTTCCTTTTGTGTGCTAACAAATTCTACATATTTCCACAAATATTTTGACGTCTGTCCTCATCCCTGGCCAAAAATATGAGCCATTTAATTTTGAGAACATTTTTTCATGACCGAAGTGTCCAGCGAATCCCCCACTGTGTTTTTCTTTCAACAGATTCTCCCTCATATAGCATTTCGGAATACATAATTGATTGCCTCTGAATAATAATCCATCTTGGATCATATATTCAGTCCATTGACTTCTATCCTTGAGAATTGGATTCTCAGATGCTTCATATGCCTCTTTAAAATCTGGATCATCTCTGTACATGTCCTTGAGATTATCATAACCCAATGTTTTGAATCTGAATTCCTGCATAAGGAAACACTTCCTGCTCAAAGCATCAACAACTTTGTTAGCAGTTCCAGAAATATGTTTAATTACAAAAGTAAAATTCTGCATGTATTCAACCCATTTAACATATCTTTGGTTCAACTTCTCCTATTGAGTTATGAATTGTAAGGCATGATTATCACTATACAAAACAAACTCTTTGGGAACCAAATAGTGCCTCCATTTCTTCAGTGCTTGTATGATTGCATAAAATTCCTTGTCATATGTGGAGTACTTCACTTTCACTTCATTCAATTTCTCACTGAAGTATGCGATTGGTCTGTCATCCTGGCTTAAGGCCGCTCCTATTGCAAATCCACTTGCGTCACACTTGACTTGAAATGTCTTACCGAAATATGGCAACACCAGAATTGGTTGTTCAGTAATCTTCCTTTTCTGCAGATTAAAATGTTTCTCTGCTTCCTCTGTCCAGTGAAAATATTTATGTCTTTTCTTCACCATGTCCATCATCAGTGCACTAATTCCACTGAAATTTCTGATAAATTTCCTGTAGAAGCTAGCCAATCCATGAAAGCTTCTAACTTCAAATATACTCTTCGACGATGGCCAATTCTTGATCACCTCCACTTTATCCAGATCCATTTTCATCTTATCTGTAGAGATAACAAACCCCAAATAAATGAGCTCTGTCTTCATGAATGATTATTTCTTCATATTTATCAACAACTTCTCTTGCTGTAATCTCTTCATCATTGTAGATAAATGCCTCAAGTGCTCTATTTCTATTCCACTCAAAATCAATATATCATCAAGATATATGATGATGAATTTTCCTATGAAATCCTTCAGGACTTCATTCATCAACCTCATGAAAGTACTAGGCGCATTTGTTAAGCCAAATGGAATAACAAGCCATTCATATAGCCCCTCATTTGTCTTGAATGTTGTCTTCCATTCATCACCTTCTCTCATTTGAATCTGATGATATCCGCTTTTCAAATCAATTTTTGAAAAAAAAATTACTCCACTCAAGCAATCCATCAAGTCATCCATCCTTGGCAATGGAAATCTATATCTGATGGTAATCTTTTTGATTGCTCTTGAGTCTGTACACATCCTCCAGCCTCCATTTTTCTTTTGGATGAGCATTGTTGGAACAGTGCATGGACTAAAGATTTCTCTAACCAATCCTTTCTCCATTAAATCCTGGACTTGTCTCTTGACCTCTTCATTCTCCTATGACGTTAATCTGTACACTGCTTTGTTTGGTAAACTAGCTCCAGGTATAAGATCGATGTGATGATTTATACTTTTGATCGGTGGCAACGAACGAGGTAGTTCGTCCACTACTATATCAACAAACTCTTCTAGTAGCTTCTGGATTTCCTCTGGTAAATCATCCACTCTTGTACTAGTTAAAACAATTCTAGGCTTCCTAACCACAATGAATTGTGTATCTTCTTTCTTCTTAACCTCATTAAGAAGTTCCTTCCCACTCATGAGAAGTATAGTGTTGCTTACCTCCAGTTTCACTTCTTTATCCTTAATCAGTAGCAACATGTGAGTTCTCCCATTCTTCTCTAGGGTGTATGTGTTCTTTCTCCCATCGTGAATCACATTCTTGTCATTTTGTCATGGTCTACCCAACAATAGATGACAAACATCCATGGGAATGACATCACATAATATTTCATCCCTATATCCCTCTATTTTAAATTCAACTAAACATTGTTTAGTGACATTTACATGATGTCCTTTCTGTAGCCACAAAACTCTATATGGGCTTGGATGTTCAATAGTCTTCAGCTCCATATTTTCTACCATCTCTGTAGAAATGAGATTGTCTGTGCTACCACTATCCACAATGACTTTGCAGACCCTATCTTTGGTCTTGCAAGCAGTTCGAAAAAGTCTGTTCCTTTGGGCTGGATTCTCGGCCTCCTTCTCTGGCGTTAAGAGAACTTTTCTCATCATCAAGGATCTTCCACCTTCAACATCTTCTGCCTCAACATTCCATCCTTGAGCTTCAATAATGTGAGTTTCACCCCCTTCTTTCTTCTTATCTGGACATTCATAGGATTTGTGTCCATTTTTTCCATAGGTAAAGAATTTTATTTCTCCACCTCTGCCTCTTCCTCCAGTCGAGGAAAAGTATTTCTACCAGCATATTGTCCTCTCTGTGAGTTTCCACCTCTCTTAGTTTGAGTTTGAGGTTTCTTCCACTCTTCTTTAGGTCTCTAATTCTTGTCTTGGGAAATTGTTTTGCTTCTGGCTTGACTTCTGCCTCAGCCTCTTTGACCTTGCTTTCAGCTCAACTTCTCTTCATCTTTCAGAGCCATCTGATAAGCATCCTCCATATTCCTAAGGGTCATCATGCTCATCTCATCCTAAATGTCATATCGCAGACCATTCATGTACCTGACAACCTTTTCATCATCACTTTCCCTATGACCTTCTCTGATGTTTATCCTGTAGAACTCTTCAGTGTACTCTTTCACTGACATCAACTTCTGTCTCAAGTTCTCCATTTTCCAAAATAGAGTAATTTGATAATCTTTGGGTATGAATTTTTCCTTCATCTTTGCAAACATTCTATCCTAGCTCTTGATTTTCTGCTTTCCTTTGCAATGTCTATCAGCTTGTAGTTCATCCCACCACAACGTTGCATCTCCTTTAAGTGTTGTGATAGCATGTTTGACCTTCTTGTCTTCCTCGACATATTCATAATCAAAATACTTATCCAGAGCTCTAATCCATTCTCAAAGCTCTTCAACATCTAGGTTTCCTTCATATAATAGAATGTCCATTTTTTCTCTAGCACCTATCCTTGCAACAACCCTAAATACGTGTTCTTCTGATGTTTCTTCAGCTGCAACTTCCTTGTTTCTGGCTTCATTTTCACTTTTAGATTCATTGATATCCCCAATGTCAATTGTGCACCTCTGTGATATCTCCATGGCATCAAGCCTGGTACGTAGTTCACGCATCTCTCTTTCCCTTGCTGGATCAGGTAATTGTCTATCTCTTCTTCTTGGCATTTCCCTTTCCTCTAGTGGGTTAGGTATTTGCTTGTCTCTTCTCCTTGGCAGCATGGCTATACATTTCCTCTTTTCCCTGCTACAGAAAGAAAAGAAATCTTTCTAAGCTTTGATACCACAACTAGCATAGACCCCAAACCCTCAGACCAGAGTCCACACAGGATCTTTCAACTTCATCCCTAAGAGTCTGAATGACTCTTTTAATTCCTCTCGGGGAATTATTTACTCACCCACTCCGAGTATAATTCACAGGTCCTCCTGAATTTTTCCCTTGTCATTATTCACTGACATGAACTCCTCGATCAACACTCAATTGACATTGGGAATCTTCTCTTTTTCTTTTGGGATATCAGATTTCGCGAATCCCGTGGTCGAGCACCTTACCTATTCGACTTTTGAAACCCGAGATACTAAAATATTGACCCTTCTCACCACTGATTTCGGCTTTTCACTCTTCGCGATTTTGGGAGTTGCGACGATGTGGAAATTTACCTCTCCACTCCCAGAGTCCCGAAACCCCAAACTCCAAAATCCCAAAACGTCCACCCTCAGCCCTACTACACTTTGTGACTTCAGGATTTCCTTAGCACTATGTCTTGTCCCTTTTTCCACAGGGTTCCTGATATGCCGAATCCTGAAACATCGAAATAGAAATGTTCTGCTCCCAAGGAAAATCAATGGCTGTGATTCTTCCCCTTGATCCAAAGGTTAGCACGATTTCAAATACCGGGAGTTCGTAAGGCTTGTCCTCGAACTAGTTGCCTCCTATACCTTATGATCCCTGAATATCTAAAATGTTGAAATGGTTTTCTTCTTTCTAATTTCGCGAATCAGGAGTTTGAAACTAACGATTCCAAATTTCTGTCTCCTTGAGATCCCGGATACCAAAATGTCGAGATGCCAAAATACTCCTCCACACTTCTTCATGTTTCACGATTTCGATACTTCTGATGTGGAGTGTTCTGCCTCTTGTCCACAGAATGTCGAAAACCCGATTCCCAAAATCCCGACAAATACTCTATCGCAACTTCTGATTTCGGACTTTTCTCCCTGCTAAGTATTGATCACTCATCCTCAAAACTTTTGAAACCCCAAACTCCAAATTTTTGAAAACCCAAACTTGTCACTCCTTGACTTCACACACGAAACCTCCTTTCGCATTTCGGGAACTTGACCAACCAAGGATTTTGGCTTGCACTCTGGAGTCCCAAAATGATCTGACGTCCTGAACCGATCCCAATCGACAGTCCACGTTGAATCTACCTTTCAAAGATTAGATCTATCCAACACTTAACTCCCCTGCATTTTTCCTTGATCCTACAGTCCTCGCTAATTCGGGATTTCTCCTTGGAGAATTCCGACCATTCAGTCTCCTCTTCAAAGAACCTTTGTCTCACAGAAAACCTACAATCCTCCTCTTGGATTTAACCTCTTTAAGAGCTACTTACATTTCCTTCTTCCTCTTGAATAATTCCAAGGCCCTAACCCTTCTGATCTTTCTTCGCAAACCCAAGTCTTCAAGAAGACTTTTGCACACACTCCTTGCGGAAATCCTTCAAATACTTCTAAGTATTTGAATTCATGACTCTGTGCAACTTGGAAACAATAGTCCTTCAATCACTCAACCTTGGCTTGACAAGTTCTAAGGTCTCGGCTAGCCTACGCACACCTTACACGACTTTTGTGCCTTGCCTACACTTCTGTGGAAAATGAGAACAACGGTATCCCTCCTGAGCTTCCAGAGATAAAGTCTAAACCTTGTCAACACACACCTTGCAGACACTTCCACTGCACTCCTTGCAAAAACTCGTACTCAAGAAGAGAAACAATTGAAACTCATTCCCTTACTCTCTCATACTTCAAACACTTAACATGAAATCATACATACATAGCATAACAAAAAATGCACAACAAAAAGAGTAAAACAACCAGAAGCATAGCATTCAACATATATACACAGAAAGGATTATAACACCATGAGTCTAAATCAAAGCTTCATATATTAATTTCAGAACTTTTGTACATGGGCTCTTCTCTACAGCTCTCTGCATCTCCTCTATGCTAATGTGCTTACTTCTACAATCCCCAATTGATACAATGATACAAATAATGAGGGTGTCTATAGTCGTTTTCCCTCCAGCTCCTAAAATTTTCTAATCTAGAATTTTAAATCTACCTACTTTCATTAACTAGCATAAATTCTTCTACCTCCTACAGATGAGAGCGAGTCACTCAAGATCTGTTTACAATATGGAAGTACGCCTTCTTAACTATTTCATTAGTATCTGCACATCCAAACTTTCCAAAAACATTTCAAAATGATTTTGACATGTGCCAAAATGTGATGGCATTCATCCCAGCTGTCTTCTGCCCCCATTCTTGCTTGCTGCTGACGATGCTCCTGCATCAACATACATCCTGCAAAATGCCAAAGTTTGGAGAGTTAACTCTTGCCTTTTCATTTTGTCCCCTTTATTTGAGCATCAATGTGTTCCTTGTGCTTGGAACTACTATGTTTGCAACACTCGATCCTCCTTTGTAATGTAGCATTCTTTTTTTCTTTTTCAAGCTTCCCAAAATTATTGAAAAAGACAAAAAAATAAAATATACCCCAAAACAAGGAAGGGAAAAGTATTTTTTTTTTGTTGACAGCACAATGAGTCACCCTTGGACAAAGCACATCCTTCCATTTGTTCGTTAAGCTCTAGGATTCAATATCACCTTAGGAAGTTGTTCTTGCTACATAGAGATGTGTCGTCCTCTGTTTGGTTATCCTTCCAAACATTTGGAGAGTTCGCATTGCCTCCTACATTGTGAACTTATTTCAATGCCATTCTTCCCGAGTCTCATCTTTTGTCATGCTTTTTTCCAAGGGAAGTTTTACTAAACTTGAGATGGCCCTTCTGGAGTTTGTCTCTTGTCCTCATGCCCGACCACCCTAAATGTCCCATCAAGTCCTTTCTCAAAATCCATGAAGTTCTCTGCCTGATCATCGAGATCCTCTTGTATGTTCCTGACAAGTCATCGAAGACTTTTGGGTAGTGAAGTCGTACACTGATATTATACTCCTACCTAAGTTTTGAAGATTTTGAAGTTGTTTCTCGAGCTCTAAAGACCTCATCTCCAGCCACCAGGCGTCATTGGATTCTTGAATATGGAGACTATACATGTATATATTTTGATTTTGATATGTAGATCCGTTGTGTACTACTCGAAGCTATGCTGTATATAGTTATATGACATGGATCTTTAGTTTATTTTATTGGAAACCATGATTTTATTTTATCCTGAGCATGGGTATTCCTGCCTCGGTGAGACAAATTGTTATTTTCCATATGGCACCTCCCGAACTCTGGTCCCTTGGCTCACTCGCTCCATACATTGGTGATGATTTGTAATATATTTCGACCATTAGATGCTCTTCTAACCTCACACATTAGGGGGCATCTATTATAAACCTAAAATGCACCAGACATGCATACCTGGCATCATCCCATCTTACTTGCTATATTTTTCAAGCCATCACTGAACAACTCTTCTAATAACCATTTTTTTGAAGGTGTACGCACCCTACACCACTACTTCTTACGTACACATGCTTACTGCACCACTACAGCTCACGTACACTCACCAAAAATTGCAAAAAATGAAAATTGAAAATGGATATGGGTTTTCGAGCCGTCAGCTAACTGTTTGACCTCTCATAGAAAGTCACCCCAACCATTACTATCTCTTTTGGCCTATAAAAGAAGGTGTTGGGGCCCCATTTCAGAAGAAGCAAGAGAGCATAGAAGCTCTGCCCATTTCAATATTCCCTTGTTACCCCAATATTTTGCAACCACATTGTGAGTTTGAGCTAGAATTCCTTCTTCCTCCTTTGCAAATCCTTTCCATTTCCCTAGAGAGAACTGAAGAGGAGAAGAACACATGGAAGCCATTGGTGCATGGTGAAGATGAGCCTAGGACCAATTTCAAGGAGCAGTGTTGGTCTCATGTTGTAAATGACTTTTGTGAGATTAATATAAAGAAGTACTTTTTCCGTCCCACCAAATGATGTCTTAAATCTTTATGTTTTGTTTAAATTTTTTGATTATGATGTATAACCCACTAATCCATACATAGAATGCATGCTTTTAGTTTCTTATTTATATTTTGGTGAATGCAGGTCAGCCTTGGGAGGAGACTTGTAGTCAGGAAACAACTGAGCGCAAAGGGATCGACACCGGACATGGAGTTTATGGTATCCCTACTAGATCCCTATACTTTGTATTTTATGTATGATTGTGGGGTAATGTCGGGATAGTTGATAAAAAGTAGGAGACTTTAGATGGTTAGCTCTGCCTACATTTTAGAACCCTGATGTAGTTTGCAGAGGGGTTTTCCCACTATAGCACTTGCTTTCCATAACTCATAGGGAGTCTTATCAATCTTACTTTCAATCATTCCTCTGTTCAGGATGTGAACTATTGTATGTATTGTTTGTTCCCAAACGATGTCACTCAACTTGGAATCTTTCAACATGGTTATGGAAATTTCTTGTATTGTTATGTTCTTCCTTTCGACAAATACATAAAGTTGAGGTGTAATGTATGATGAGAACTGTATTTTAATTCCATGTTCACCAAAAAAATCCTTGAATTATTTTGATGTAAACTATCCTCCATTGTCTGATCTTAGACACTTGATTTTCAAATCCATCTCAGTTTCAACCATTTCTTTGTATATCTTGAAGTGTTTGAACACCTTATACATCTTCCTAAGAAAACAAACTGCAGTCATTTTTTTGTAGTCGTCAACTGGTAGCATAAAATAGTGTTCTCCATTTAATCCATTCATTCTTGTGGGTCCACATAGGTTAGTTTGTACAATATCCAATGGTTTTTTTGTGGACTACACTTTTGATTTGAACTTGGTCGTGCTTTGTTTTCCTTGTAGAAAATTCTCATATAGAGTATTTGTAGGATTTGAAATCTCAGGAATTTCTTTTATTGCTTCCTTTTTTAATTTTGACAAGGTTATCAAAGTTCATGTGACCCATTCTTCTATGCTAGAGCCAACTTTAGTTTTCCTTTCCTAAGAAACATTTTCCTTTCCAATTTCATTCAGGACATATATGTTTTTTTGGGTTTTTATAGCTGTAGCCACCAACTTGCCTAATCCTTCCTTTGTTATCTCACATTTTTCTAAGTCAAACAAAATGTTGTGTCCTTGATCACACATTTGTCTTACACTTAGAAGATCGTGCTTCATATATTTGATGAGTAGACCATTTTCTTCCTTGGAATATTTTCTTCCAAGATTGATTGTGCCTCTACATATAATTCCAGGTCTACCTATCATTTCCAAACAAAACTGATCCATCTCGTTTCTTCTTCATGTTCAGAAATATGTTCTTGTCACTTGTCATATGCTTCAAACAACCACGGTCAACATACCACCCACTTTTCTTATGTTTCGTCTGCAGAGAAAGCGAGCATTATTTACTGTTGAATTGATCATGCTTCATTCTCCATATCCTTTATGGTCCATGTTTGATATTATTCCTTGGTTCCCTTGGAGGAACAATTAGTCTACAATCTTTGGCCATGTGTCCAAAATTGTTTCACTTGTAGCACTCTACTTCATCACTTAGTGAACCAAAACTTTTGTGATTTATGTTTTATGCTTCATGTGACTTTTTAGGATAAATTTTGTTTGAATAGCCTTCATAGTTGCTTCTCTTCTTGGCATAGGCTCTATAGTTTGTAGCTTTATGTCCACAATTGGTACAAGAATAACATAAACCAAGAAAATTAGTTTGAAACATGGATGTAGGGGACCTTCTAAATGGTGTTTCTCTTTTGAAGCCTTCTTCCTCTTCAAAAGTTGTTGATTGTTGATTCTGTATTCTAAATATTCTAGGTGGTTCAATTCCTCTATGATTTACTTCTTCAATATTCACATATTTCACTTTATTGATAGTACCTCTGACTATGTCTACATAGCTTCTTTGTTCTGGTTCCTATTTTTCTATATTGGAGCTCAAACCTTTCTTAGTCTATTATAACCTTATATTTCATAGTATCACCTCGTGATTAGAATTTTTTCATCTAGTCATATTTTATTGTAAATAATATCTTATTCTGCAAATGATTTACAAAAAGAAAAACACAAAAGAAAACAAAAGAAAAGAAAAGAAAAAGAAAATGACACAAATAGAAAAAATGAAAAGAGTGTATAAAAACAATAATAATAAAGTACAAAAAATAAAATAAAAAAGAGAAAATATAAAACCCCATGAAAAATGAATTTTGTTTGAATCATACTATATAATCATGATCAAACTTTTTCAATTTATGTTGATAGGTTAGTGAATAAATTTGGTCAAACAGTTTAATCTTGGCCAAATTAGCTAGGTTAGAGTAATAATTAATCCAAAAGTCTAAGATGGATTAATATGTTAGTTGATTAGGTTAGGAGTTAGGTTAGAGATGTTTATATCAATAAAAGTTAAAAAGGGATTGTTAAAATACCCTTTGTTTGAGTAAATTTCGATATTTTTACTTTAGGAAATAAGACCACGGTGTAAAAGTGGGAAAGGGTAAGCTTAGCACTACACATTGTATGATTTTAGCCTAATTTTTTGAAACGATAAGAATTTTTGTCGGATAGTGACTAAAGGCCGCACAAGTTTCAGCGGCGTCATCCAACAATGCCTAGATTGACTGTGCTCAGAGTATTTCATACTCCCAGACCTTTCTTCCTTTAACGGTGGGGGAGGGGTCTGGAAAAGAGGTTTCCCCTATACTGACCCCACCTTATGTGTCACTCTCTTAGCATTTCTGACCGCCCCCCACTCAGATCCACTTACCACCTAACCCCTCATCCGGAATCATGCCAAACCACTACCCAATACCACTCACCTCACTCTACCACCGTACCCCACTAGCACTTGTCACACATGACATCCCACTTACCTGTTAGCCAATAAATTCCCTCCCTATGACCATTAATTTCCCCATCATCACCCTGTGCCATAAAAAACACCTCCATTACACTGTAAAACCCTGTTTCTTCACCCCATGACACTATTTTTCAATGCATACACTGTGGGCACCACTCCAAAGCTAGATTTCAAGCCAACTTCCATAATGGTTCATTGTCAATAGGTGCAATTAACCCAAGTAATTACTGTCTACCATTAATCCACCTTAAAACTCTGTTAGTCATGGCCCCCAAATCCAAATCCACTTAAACATCTGAGAATTGGATTCTTCCCCCTCCTATTGACCTGGATCACATCCCCCTAGCAGATAAATATTACAAGATTACAAAGACGAAGTGTGAATTCGAATTCTTCGAATTAAAATTATGGATAAAATATATCTTCCTAGATCATAGCAATGAAATTGGACTTTGGGAGTCCAATTTTCCTCTGTACATGTTCTCTCATACCTTCCACTTCTCTGAATTCTCTTTGAAATTCCAAGCTCATTATCTTCCCAACCAAAGGGCCATCATTTCCTCTTGTGGTGAAACCCTTTTCACCATTACCCCCAAATACATTAACCAGATGATGGAAATCCCAAAAAATGACCCTGCAATCTCATTTTCAATCAATTCACTCAACGATCTCTACCATAAGCTCTCCTTCCCACAAAGGGCCCAAATTTTCAAGATTTTTCTCCCAAAAGATGCTCAATTTCCCAAGAAAATCCCCCCTATCCATCCTCCATATTCTTTATCAGGGCCAACTAGATCATTTCCATCCTTTGTCACCTATTAGTATACTTCTCATATGAATGGGTATATGAGCCTATTTTAGGATTTTTATCCATTTTTACCACAGAAGAAAAAGCCACAGTTCAATTTCATTTCAGTCATTTTTTGGCTAATAACATACATGATCAACTTTTCAGGTTTTCAACAGAAGGAATTTTTAGATATTCCTTAGTGCTGGTGTATTTATTCTTGTTTTTTTAGTCAGACAGGTTTCCATGTTCTTTTTAGAAATTGGATCAGGAAGGAAACCCAGATTCAGTGACCTCATGGACCTCACTAGTGAGGAAAAATTCAAGTGAGTTCAACTTCAAGGATTTCATAGACCATTTTTATCACCCAATGGTTTTCACTCTGAACAACATAACAGAGCCAAAGATCAATGAATAATTTCAGAGAATCCTTCACCTCTCTAATCTAGCCAAAACAAGATATTGATACTTATATCAAAACCACACTGAAATAAGCGTCTGTGGATGTGAGTTTCCACCATACAAATTTCCAAAATATCTCTCGGTAAGGATTTTTTCACTAGAATACGTCAGGTAGATGGTGAACTCTAATGATATCCATTTTTTTTAGTCAAGAAGAAATGAAAACTCAAAATCAAGACCCAAATTGTCCCTTTCATATGCAACAACATATCAGCAAGAGAAGAGGAAGACAACCTCTTGAAACAAAAGAGTTTCACTCAGAATTTCACATGGAATTATGACCCATATGGTGTCATCTCAGATTCAAACAAAGCAACACTCCTTTTTCTCACATACAGAAACCAGAGGTGGAAAAGTATATAAACCATACATAATGGAAAGAGAACACATTGCTGGAAACAGAAGCTCAACCTCACCCTACCAATGCTTCACATACCAACACACCTCAAATACAAACAGAAAAGAGAGCAAGGAAATAATTTTCCCCTTTAGTCATAGAGGTATCATATGAGGACTTCCAAGTATACATAAAAGTGGCCAAAACCAGTCACACACTAGACCTTCTCAAAGAAGGATAAATGCAATACACCATAGTCATGGAGGGACTACATTCCTCAACCTTTTCAGACAGTAATTTCATAGTGTCCACATATTCATCTAAAAAACAAACAAAAACTACTCTGTCAGTTGAATCATCTCATGAGAAAATAGAGTCAAATATCTTTGACAAGTACAAAGATATAAAACAAAGGAATGAACTCCTCAACAACAACACATATGCTTAGTTTTGGAAGAAGAAATGCACTTCTCAACAAAGATTGTTTTCATCATTTGACACAAAGAAAGGAAGAATGAAAATGGAATTCATGCAAGCACAAGTTCCTCATCCCAAGACAACTACTGACTACAAGAAGACTTCCTTTGAGTTTGATGTGAAGGAGGTCCATCCAGTCGACCAAATGGACATGCATAGGAAAATAGGGGAGATGATATTCTCCACATTGAAAAACACCTCATAGATTTCTTCAAAATTGTAGTTGTCTTTGAATAATGTTTAGTCCCAATTGAAGCTAGAGAAAATCTCTTATTTGGCCAAGGAAAACAAGATAAAATCAATAGAAGAATTGGTGCTAAATATTGGGTATGACCCAACAAATATCAAGGCAGCTGAGGAATTATTGAAGAAGAATAATGTTGATATACCATCCTTGAGAAAGAAACTGAAGCTTCCAGCTACTGAATATTCAAAAGAAAAAGAGGTGGTTGAAAATACACGAAAATAAATAACCATCACATAATCATGAAAATACATGAAAATACATACCTCGGTTTGATGTTATTTCTCCAATATTCATCTGTCCTCGCTGCTGCTCTGCCCAAACTCTACCCAAAACCGAATCTTTCCTCCCTGCTAGCTAGGAACATAGCCTATCTGGCTCCCTAGCTCCAGGATTCTGTGGGGATTCCTGGCCCCCGAGCCCAAAAATCCCAGCAACCGATGCACCCATGTAATAGTCCAACCAAACTCCAAACCAGAAAAATACCCCTAGAAAATACATTCCCTAATCTGAAATGATGCTCTCTTCCCCCAAATTTCCAAAAGTCCTTCTCCCGAATGCCTCTGCCCCCTCATATCCTCCTTCCCATTCACTGCCTCCTACCTTTATTTAATGCCACCCACCTTATCCTTGCATTTAATACCTTATTCCTCCATTCAATACCCTATCCCTCCATTCAATTCTTTATCCTTGCATACGTAAAGTTTTCTAATAACAAATTAAAAGTTATTAAGCCTTTAATTCGTTACCCAAACATTAAATGTGTTAATTAATCAATTAATTAATTAATCAACATATATTAAACAATAAATAAATAAATAATGTTATTAATAAATAATCATTAATTCACTAATACACATTAGGACAATTAATTATTTAATTAACTATACCTTATAAACCTTAAGCAACTATTTAACTAGGGTTGTTACATACACCCACCCTTCAGGAAACTTCGTCCAGAATTTAAAGTATTTTATGATACAAGGGAAAAGAAACATGGTTCACACATTCCTAACAAATAACTGACATTATTAGTAAGTAAGCCAAGAAACTCATACATACTAGTGTACATGTATAAGAAATGCATGTGTAGCTAGTAAATACAAGTCTCGTTCATGTACTAATATCAATAACTATCATCTCTAAAGTAATTTCCATATGCATCCAATCCATTCAACAAGACTATTCATTTTATAAAAGAAAATAACCAATCAAATGTTTGCAAAATCATTTAATTACAATTATCTAGCTCAACAATGTTATTTAGACAATTGTAGTTTAGTTACATAATTATGAATATTGATATACATCCATTTTATTTTCAGAAGGAAAAACAATAAGTTTCACCATAAGACAAATCTCAATACACTCTCAACTATTTCTACTCATCCTTCCTCCCTAACTTACTTCCATCTTCATTCCTATCCTTTCTCTGTTGGACTATCTTGGAGCATCAACTATATTGTCCTAACTCCAAATAGTACCCATAAGCGGAAGTGTCACTATCTTGACCAAGCTTCCCCAGTAGGCAACTGACAATCATCATCACATGTCTAGGGGAGCGTGAGCTAACATCATCCTCCCCTGACTTCAAGTTTCAGAGGATACATGGTGGGAAATGCCTCTACCCCTCCTAATCATAACTAGGTTCCACACCCTACAATGGAATGTACAGTGGCATTGTGTTGCTAGGAGTTTTATCATCGTCTATTCAATTTTGGGCAGTCTTACCACCTGAAATCCTGCACTGGTCCACATATCATAGTAATTCATCCAAACCAATATAATTTCACATACTAAGATTCATACCATATTGTTTCTCTGCCAGTGGTCATGACATCCACTTTCATCATAATTATCCTTTGCCTATTTCATAGCCCATAACCTGCAGATTAGTCTATAACATAAACTCATACATTTCTATGCATTATCATCATGTAATTGCATACAACCATAATTTCAATTCGGTATCTGCATACCAACAACTTTAACATCAAAGTTTTCAAGTTAGAAATAGATCTCATAATATCCCATAATTCAATTAACGACACCTATTCATAAAATTATCATTTACCAAATAGATTGCATCATATCCAACATCATTATAATAGCATTTAAACCCTCATAGGATTCTCATTCACACAATATGTTGCATCATATCCATCATCATCAATAACATTTAGAAATTCATAGAATTTACATTCACATAGTAGAGCACATCGTATCCATCATCATCAATAACATTTAAACATTCATAAAATTTACATTCTCACAATATATCGCATCATATCCATCATTATCCAAATGCATTTAAACATTCATAAAGATTCATATGTCTTAAAAGTTCAAGTGTATCATTTAATAGTTTCACTTGTGAATAGAAAATAAAAGTGTGTAGGCCTCAGGTAATCCTGGTTGTCTAAGTCAAAAGGTGGTGTTACATACACCCAACCTTCGAGAAAAATATTCTCGAGGTGGTCAAAAAAGTGAGGAATAATCTCATCGTAGTGTCTCGGCATCCTCCCAAGTAGCAGATCCTAGACTATACTTGTCCCACTGGACCTTAACTTGGTCTACCAGATGGTTCCTGAGTTTTCAAACTCTATTATCTAATATGCATAACGGTTCTACCATGAGAGTTTCTGTGTCCGATACCTGCAATTCCTTCCAATTTAGTTTATGTGATTCATCAACAACATAATGATGTAGAACAGATACATGAAAAACATTATGAGTTTTATGCAGGTGGGGTAGTAGTATGAGACAATAGGCAATGTGTCCAATTTTCTCTTGGATTTTGAATGGTTCTATAAATCGAGGTGAAAACTTTGTCCCCTTCCTGAACCATATGGTACTCTTAATAGGTCTGATATGAATGAAAATTGGTCTCCCACTTTATAACTTTGATCGGTCCTGTGTGCATCCGCATAACTTTTCTGCCTATATTGTGCTTCCTTTAGTCTCTGCCTAATCCGAGTCACCTGTTCCTCCATCTCTTGAATCAATTATGGTCCAATGGTTACTCTGTCTTCTAATATTTCCCAACTTAATGGTGTTATGCATGGCCTTCCATACAAAGATTCATAGGGTGGCATTCCAATGGAGCTATGAAAATTGTTATTGTAGGCAAACTCTACCAAAGGTAGGTATTTCTCCCAATGGGTTTGATTATCCATGACATACATCCTAAGCATGTCTTCCATGAATTTATTTACTCTCTTAGTTTTCCCATCTATTTCAAGATGATAAGCTATGCTTAAGTTCAACTGAGTCCCCAATGCCGACTGCAAACTTTTCCAAAACCTAGAAGTGAATCTAGAGTCCCTATCTGAAATGATCTTCTTAGGTATCCCATGCAAACGGATGACCTCACTTACAACCACATGTGCCACATCAGTGACATCATAAGTGTCTCTAACCAGAATAAAATGGGCACACTTGGTTAACTTATCAACTATCACAAGAATGGCATTGTGTCTATGAGATGTGAGCGGAAACCCCACAACAAAATCCATAGAGATGACTTCCCACTTGGACATAGGAACATCATGTGGTTGTAAGAGGCCTGCCGGGTGATGGTTGTTGGCTTTCACTTGTTGACACACTAGGCACTTGGCGATGAAATCAACTACATCGCTCTTCATGCCTACCCAGAAGAAGAGATTCCTCATGTCTGCATACATATTCTTCACACCCAGATGTGCACAATAAAGTGCTCTATGGGCTTCCTTCAGTACGATGCTTCTAATATCCCCATCTTCAAGGATGTACATCCTTCCTCGATATCTCAACAGTCTGTCTGCTTACAGACTATATCCTTCATACTTTGGATCTAATTGCCTCCCACTCTGGAGGTTTGAGGTAACCTTTAAATACCAACTGTCTCCAAGGAGTTTTTTCAACACACGTTCCCTCAGACTGACTTTTAAGGGTACCAAGGAGAAGACACATGGTCTCCTACTCAAGGAATCTGTGACCACATTTTCCTTTCCCTTGATGTATGAAATACCAAAATCATACTCACTCATAAACTCACTCCATCGCCTTTGCCTAGCATTCAGATCCCTTTGAGTGAAGAGATGTTTTAAACTTTGATGGTCTGTTTTGAGCTCAAAGTTTCACCCCACAAGATAGTGCCTCCAAATTTTTAGAGCTAGCATTACAGCTACCAACTCTAAATCATGAGTAGCGTAAATCACTTTGTGTTTCTTCAACTTCCTTGACACATAAGCTATCACTCCTCCATCCTTCATTATCATGGCCCCCAACCCTTACTTCAAGGCATCCGTGCAGACTATGAAGTCCTTTTCCATATCCGACACTTGTAGAATTGACACACTAGTTAGTAACCTCTTAAGCTCAATGAATGCATTGTCACATTCTTCTGTCCATTCATACCTGACCCCCTTGCACTACAAAGTGGTGATGGGTTTCTCTATTTTAGAGAATCCTTCCACAAAACTTCGATAATAACCTGCTAGCCCCATGAAGCTTCTCACCTCATGGGCATTTTTCAGCACTGGCCACTCCATAATGGCCTTTACCTTTTCTGGGTCCACAGAGATTCCTTCATCGGAAATGATATGACTTAAATAGTGGATCTCTTTCTGGAAGAAGGAACACTTCAACAACTTTCCATACAATTTGTTCTCTCTAAGGAAGGACAAAACCACTCGTAAGTGTTCCTCATGCTCTCTTTCATTCTTGGAATAGATGAGGATGTCATCTAGAAAGACTTGTACAAAACGGTCTAAGTACTTGCAGAATACTCCGTTCATGAGGATCATGAATACTACTAGTGCATTGGTCAATCCAAAAGGTACTACGACAAACTCATAATGTTCAAACCAAGTTCAAAAGGCAGTTTTTGGGATATTGCCTTCCTTAATCCTTAACTGGTGATACCCTGATCACAAATCAATCTTTGAGATTATCGCTGCTCCTTTCATCTGATCAAATAGGTCATCTATTCGTGGCATTGGGTACCTATTTTTCACTGTAGCATGGTTCAAGTCCCTATAATCTATACACAGTCGTAAGGAACCATCCTTCTTCTTCACAAAGATTACTGGTGCACCCCAAGGTGAGACACTGGGCCTTATTATCCCTAAGTCCAATAACTCTTTCAACTGTATTTGCAACTCACAAATTTCTGGCACTGTCATCTGATACAGAGTCTTGGAAATTGGTTCTACACCAGGTTTTAGCTCAATAGTAAAATTAGGCTCCCTCTCAGAAGGTAACCCTGGTAACTCGTTCGGAAAAACATCCTTAAATTCTGACAATACCAAGTACTGATCCAAGGAGGGTCCTTTCCTTTCTTGCACTGCTTCAATGACATAAATTTGACACCCTTGCCTTATGCATCGCTTAACCTTCATAGTTGAAATAAAGCATAGAGACACCTTTCTTTGTACACCCTAGATCTCTACTGGCCTTCCTTCGTCATCAACACAAAGCACCCTTTTTGCGAAACAATCTACCATAGCTCGATGGGCTTCTAACCAATCCATTCCAATGATTAGGTTATACACCCTGAGAGCAGTAACGTAAACCTTCAACTTGGTAGTAAACACTCCCAGGTCTACTATACAATTATCAACACTAGGTCCTAGTGCTTGTTTTTCCCTCGAGGCCATCTCGACTTGTTTAAAGTCATCATGCTCGTAGGCTGCCAACCTACTATTTTCTAATGCATATGGTGAAACGAAACTATCTGTAGCACTAGAATCAAATAAAATCTTAACATTGATATGATTTAGTGTACCTGATGAATCCACCACCACGGATTGATGTTTTACCTGACGATTATTAACCATTGCATAAATATGGTGGTTGCCACTTGCTCTTCCCATTGAGGCCTTTCCTTCTCTATGCACAAATCCTGATTATAACTCTGGGTAGTCACGCTAGTAATGGGGCCCTCCACATCCCCAACAGGTAACATGAGATTGAACCTACGCATTGTTCTATGACTGTCTCTGAAATGAATACCTTCCCCTGGAACCCTTTCCCCCACTAGCTTCTCCCTGAGATGGTCGTGGATCTGCCTGTGTCATTGGTGATGAATGGGATGCGGTACTTGTTGTCATTGAAATCCCTGTAGCTACTGTCCTAGGTGTGACTCTATTACCATATGAAGGTGGCCTTGAGCCCCCTCCCCTGGGAAATGTCCTAGGGGCCTTCCCCATGAATCCAGGACGATGCAAAAAGGTCAGTCTAGTACCTCTGGTTAAGTTCATGTGTTCCTCCACATAACACACATTTTCCACAGCTTCCGCTACTGAATACAGTTTCCACATCTACATCATAGCCCTTATCTTAGGGTTTAACCCATAGAAAAAGAATTATGCCTGTCGTTGGTCATTATCCATATATGAAACATATTTGACCAATTCCATAAACCTAAACTCATATTCTTCTACGGTTGTGTTTCTCTATACTAAGGCATGAAATGTTCCTACCTGTTGTTCCTCATAGTAAGCTCGCAGATATTTCCTTCAGAACCTCTCCTCGAAAAGTTCCCAAGATACGGTGTCCTGGGTAAGATACAGTTGCCTTTCCAGGTTGCCCCACCAGTTCAAGGCACTGTCTCTCAACTGAAAAATTGTTATCTTTGCCTTTGAAGTGGACGCATAGTCTCTTAAGGAAAAACAACTTGTCATGCCTTCCAACCATGCCTCGACATGTTCACTGGCACGAACCCCGACAAACTTTGGAAGTTTGATCTTCTGCAGTTCTCTAGTGATGTCTTCGAGTGAAGGTCCTCCCCTTGAATCCATCGATGCTTCTAGATTACTTGTTCCAGATGGTGGGGGCTCCACTTCGATCCTTGTTGGTTGACGCCCCTTTAAAGTCTCATTTATGGCCTCCAAAAAGCGCACTATGAGAGCTAGTTCAGGTGATGGTGGTGGCAGCGCTGGCTTTCCCTGCGACGATGCCCCTTTGCCTCGATTTCCTTGATTCCTAACCATCCTGTATAATTTAACCTACATCGACCAAAGTTGTCAGGGTGAGTTCAAGGATGTTTCACATTTGCGCAACTTAAACTAGAAAACAGGGTTAGGCGTAAGTATTTTTTTACTTGTCTGTAAACAGACGTTACTCTCTTTAGGGGAAGTGGCTAGGTTAGGGTTAAGCATCTAAGATTGGTGTCTTTGCCTAAGGAAACTACTGACTCCCTAGCCTGGTAGTTATGTTAGCATTGCACCATACTCACTAATTTCCATAACTTACGTGCCTAGTGCTCATGAAGCCCACCCCTTCCGCTTATCTTGGTCTAAATCCTTGACCTTTCACTAAAAACAAATTAATTAGTCGCTTTAACTAGATTAAATTTAAACATGAATCATAAATTTAAATATAATTTAAACTATTATATTTTAAAACACAATAATAATAATAATGTATTATTAATTAAATGTACCATGTTAATCATATAATGTTAATCATGTTAATTATTTTAATAATGTTTTTTTTTAATTTATTTAATCATGTTAAATAATGTTAATACCATGTTATTCATGTTAATAATGTTAATTATTTTTATAATTTTTTTTTTTTAAACGTTTTTAAAATTTATTTAAATTTAATTTAAAATTTAATTCAAACTACTATTTATAACATAATACTTTAGAATTTAACCCTAAAAAAAATAATAATAATAATAATTGGTAATAACAAATATATATATATATATATATATATATATATATAAAATAAAATAAAAATATAAAATAAAATAAATAAAATATGGGCAGTGGGTCCTCGTGTGAGGCCCACGTGCCCTCCCAGGCTCTTATTTCCCCTCTAAAACCCTAATCCGCCCTTACTCCTAGTCATTTGTCCATCCTTCCAGACTGCCTCTGCCTCTGTGGCTGGAGGCCAAGGTTTTTTTTTTTGTTTTTCTCTGTTTTGAAAGGTGCCATGGATGGAGGTATTCAAGCGTGAGCACACTAGCCAAGTCTCTGATACCAATTTTTTTTTTTCTGCATATTCTTAGATTATCTCTTAGATTTGTGTGGCCAGCCATTTCGTCATTGTGTTGCAGGTTCTTGGCTTGGTTTGGGTGTCAACTTGGCTACCGGTCGCGGGTTCAAAACCCATGAGCCCCCACTCATTCTTTTTTTTTAAGCTGGGCTTGTGTGTAATACACTGTTCCTGGTGCTTTGTTTGCTGAAGCTAGGTCCTTTCGAAGGCTTCCTCCTCATGGTCATGTGTGTGTTGCCTTGTGCTGACATATGCGCTTGTTTCTTGACTTGTGGTCATATGATGTCTGTGGGCTCCCTCCTTTGTGGCTTGGTCTTGAACGCTGGCTTGAATGTTGTTGTTTAAATTGTATTGTTTGATGTGTTGAGCACATAGGTACCCCTCTTGGGTTTCTCCTCCATGTGATTTGGTGCGCATGTGCAAGGGTCTGATTTGTATGTACTATTTTAACTCGTATTGTTTGATGCATTGTGCCAGAGCAGGGTTTAGGGTGCATCCTGTAGGCTAGGAATTTCACTTTCACCTTACCCGACATGAAAATTTGATGATGGTTAGGATTTTTTTTGTTTTTCACTACACTTCTTTTTACGATGAAACTCTTTGACTGCACTTCCCATTGAAGTGTTGCATAAATTTACTACATATTATTTTGGTGAAACAGCTGAAGGCATTTTTATGAATTATTTTTTTTGGAAGTAGCAAACCAGAGATTTGGTTGTATGTGAGAAACAATTTTTTAATGCCTCTCCACATTCCAATGCAACATGGAAATTGAGTATATATATATATATATATATATATAGGTAACATACTGAATGCCTTTCCTGCAACACTGCAGACTTTCGTTCAATTCTATGGTCCACTGCCTTCATCTGTTTCATATTAATACATGTCTTCGGAAAATTTGAGGGTTTATATAAATACATAGATGGGAAAAATAAGTTTTTTTTTTTTGAATTGATCATCACTTTCTACATCCTACCATTAAAGCCAGTTGTCATATACATCTTGAAAGTGTAAAAATGTCCTGTGGGATATCAAAATTCAAACCTGGGTGTAGGGGTTTGTATTTAAGATAGATTAAGTTGAATTGTAATGTTGTTGAACTTCAATTCTGTGTATTGTTTGTATTCAAATGCAGAACCACTTCATGGGCTCTCCTCCATGTGGCTTGGTTCATGGTCTACGACTGAGCTTTAACGGAGGTAGTTCATGGGAAAGGAACATTGTGTACAAGTTTTGGACTTGTGGTCTCTCACTTGATGGGATTTGACACTTGGTGGTGGTATCCTTTTTTTTCATTGATTTTAAAGAAGATAATGGATTACATCTTCAAGGAACATTACTATTAGACACCAATATTAGCTGTTAATTGTATTTCCATATGATAAAACAAACTCCCATTGAAATAAAGTAAAGTTGGACCGATGTGTAAATGCTCAGGGATTTGTTAGTGTATCTATGGAAAAATTAGAGTACGCTCTCTAAGTCTGGAGCCTTTACCAGTCTTTACAGTGTACCAAGAGTAAATAAAATTTTGATACTCTACAGGGAAAGAAAAGGAAGTTGTCATATACCTTGTACTCTCTAGCGATACAAAAGTGCCTAAGAGAACTCAAAATCCACCTTGAGGCTAGCACTGGAAACTTTAATAGCAATGTATTTATTTTCCTCTTTTTAATGTTGATTTGTTATGTACTTGTTAGATTGCCAGTCGTTTAATGTTCTATGCCCTAATAAATGCATCAACTCTAGAAGTGATAGCATGGGTCAAGGATTGTTTGACTACTCTCCGAGGACCAGCCAGTTTGGTGGTGTTACATTTTGGAGCATAATCAAATACCACAAAATCATAGCATCTCCAAGGGCATTTACAAGGTGATGGATTGTTGGAGTTTGCTTTTGGGGTCAGGTCATTTTCTTATGAACTCATAGCTCATAACACCCTCATTGGTCATATACTGGTAAATCTTGGGTTGATTTAGAAAATAATATTGGGATTTCCTTACTGCAGGGAAGAATTTCAATTATTTATTTTATTTTTTTCTCCTTGAATTTATTTATCTCCTTCATTGCCTTGTAGGGAGTTCTACTGACCATGTTGAGCATGGATTATGGACTGTTATAGTAAGGTCTTTGGGGAGCTTGGTGCTTTGGCCTGTTGACATTTCTTAGTTGATGCTCATCTTTCCTCTAATGGCATTCTATCTTAGTTCTTCAAAGGCCTAAACCCATCTAGGTGATTTGTTGGTATTACATTTTCCAAATCATTCTCAGATCTTCACTTTGGTAACTTACTTTGAGTCCTTGAAAGTTTTTAGGGTTGTTTACAAGACACATATCTTAGCTTCTAGAATCAATAGGATGGGTGGGTAGGTGTCCCTTTGGTACCAGATTTCAAGCTACGACTCTGATACCATGTGTAAGGTCTCTGTCCCCACAGAGCCTTATAAAACATAGGTTAAAAATAGACAGTAGGTAAATGTTATTCTATACAATTTAATCTTCAACATTTAACCATAATTTATTCAACATAAATTAAATTTATTAAGAGCATGAAAATAAATCACATAACCATCACATAATCATGAAAATACATACCTCTATCTGATGCTATTTCTCCAATCTCCGTCTGTCCTCGCTGCTGCTCTGCCCAAACTCTGCCCAAAACTGAATCTTTCCTCCTTGCCAACTAGGAACAGGGCCTATCAGGCTCCCTAGCTCTAGGTTTCCATGAGGATTCCTGGCCCTCGAGCCCAAAAATCCCAGCAACTGATGCACCCCTGTAACATTCCACCCAAACTCCAAACCAGAAAAATACCCCCAGAAAGTACAGTCCCTAATATGAAATGATGTTCTCTTCCCCCAAATTTCCAAAAGTCCTTCTCCTGAATGCCTCTTCCCCCTCATATCCTCCTTCCCATTCATCCCCTCCTAACTTTATTTAGTGCCACCCACCTTATCCTTCCATTTAATACCTTATCCCTCCATTCAATACCCTATCCCTCCATTCAATGCTTTTCCCCTGCATACGTAAAGTTTTCTAATAATAAATTAAAAGTTAGTAAGCCTTTAATTTGTTACCCAAACATTAAATGTGTTAATTAATCAATTAATTAATTAATCAACATATATTAAACAATAATTAATTAATTAATTAATATTATTAATAAATAATCATTAATGAACTAATACACATTAGGACAGTTAATTATTTAATTAACTATACCTGATAATCCTTAAGCAACTATTTAACTAGGGTTGTTACATATAACATCATGGAAAAACAATCTTTTACTTTTGTGAAAGAAATTAAATATTTAAGAGTATATATTCTCCACTCACATATTATTGCATGTGTCCCTAATGTTGCGGTGAAAGATATTATGAATCAAGATAATCCAGATGGAAGAAGGGGTAAATGGATTGATCCGATCCTTGAATATGATATTGAGATCAAACAAACCAAGCTTATCAAGGGTCAAGGATTATCCAAACTGATGGTTGAGTCCAACTTTCATGCTTTGGATATTAATTTTCTTGCTGTAGTTGATGAACAAGAAGAGAAGGTGACTCCTCAAGTTAAAGAGGTTTTCTCAAACTCTCCTTGGTATGCAGACCTTATTTTTGTTTTACATCATCTACAAGCTCATCCTGGTTTAACTAAAACTAAAAATAGATTTTTGAAACTCAAATCTATGAAGTATTGTATTTTAAATGAAAATATGTATTGGAAAGATGATGGAGGGATTCTACTAATTTTTTTGTTGAAAGATGAAACTAATAAATATTTGCAGGAATTACATGAAGGAGACTATGGTGGACATCTGAATTGGAATACCATTGCTAATAAAATTCTTAGAGTTGGTTTCTACTAGGCAAATTTATTTGCAGATGTCCACAATAAAGTGACCTCCTGTCAAAAATGTCATATCTTTGAAGGCAAAATGGAATTTTTGTCTTTGCCCTTGAAGACAATTTCAGTTGAAACTCTATTTCAACAATGGGGTTTGGATTTCATTGGATAAATTCACCCACCTTCATCAAGCCAACACAAGTGTATTCTCATAGCCATTGATTATTTCACCAAGTGGATTGAAGCTGTACCCACCAGGCAAACCACTAATGTTGTCATTATAAAGTTTTTGGAAACTAACATTGTTTCTAGATTTGGATGCCCCAGGAAAATTATCACTGACAATGCAACAACATTCAAATCAAAATAGATGATAGAGTTTTGCAGAAAATATCAGATCACCATATGACACTCTACAACCTATTACCCTCAGGGAAATGGGTTAGCAGAGTCTTAAAATAAGAGTCTGGTCAACATCATCAATAAGTTGTTGCAGGACAACAAAAAATCATGGCACAATAAGTTGGTACATGCACTATGGGCATATGGACTTACTACAAATATGTTAATTGGTATGTCTCCATACTAGTTGGTCTATGGAATGGATGTTGTCTTTCCTACTTATTTAGGTGTTCCTGTCATGAAATTATTGCAGGAAGTACAGGTAGAACCAAATGACATCCAAATAATAATTAATCAAACTATACAACTGCATTAATCCAGAGAACAGGTCTACAACCAAACTCAGGTGATTCAGGAAAATATCAAGAAAATCTATGACAAAAGGACCAAAGCTGATGAATTCCAGTTAGGAGACAAAGCACTGAAATGGGACTCAAGAAATGAATAAAAGGGAAAACATGGAAAATTTGAGAATCTATGGAAAGGCACATTCATAATACATGCCTACAAAGGAAGTAATGCATTTTTTTATCAAGGATATGGATGGAGCAACCTGTTAATGGAAAAATGCTCAAGCACTATGTTTCACAAGAATGAAATTTTTTCTCACTCATTTCATTGTAAATACCATTTTACTTTTTATCTCAGGTGTGGGTGATTTTTATCAGTGTTTGAAGCCTAAAGAGAAGGCCCGAAGCCCCTAATCAATGTCACTAGTTTTACATTTATAATAAAGAAAATCAAAATGCAAAAAAATAATGGTGAAGAAGATGCAAGGAAACATGTAGCTGGTTCTTGGCACCTCATAAGGAGAGCACCATCCCCAAGTGGAGCCACTGTTATAACCCTATATTTCATAGTATCACCCGGTGATTAGAATTTCTTCCTCTAGTCATATTTTATTGTAAATAATATTTTATTCTACAAATGATTTACAAAAAGAAAAACTAAAACTAGAACAAAAGAAAACAAAAGAAAAGAAAAAGAAAAAAAAAAACATAAAAATACGAAAATAAAAAAGAGGGTATAAAAATAATAATAATAAAGTACATATATATATATATATATATATATATATATATATATATATATATATAACC